>CM021246.1:20436318-20607029 GCA_010577795.1 Isatis tinctoria
CCGCAATCTCCGATGGAAGATCCGTGCGTACTGTTCACGCGCCGCCGTGTCGCAGGACGCGCCGCCGTCGGTCGCCGGAAACCGCCGTGCTCCGCCGTCGCCGGTCACCGGAGACTCGCCGGCGATCTGCCGCCAGTTTGAGTCCGGTTTGGGTTAACCGACTGGTTCGATTTCGGTTTGGTACGATTTGATCGGTTTAATTCAATTCAATTTCGGTTTGGTTTAATTTCTGGTTTAAATCAATTGAGTCCGGTTTAGTCTGGTTCGATCCGGTTTAATCCGGTTTAGTCGCGGTTTAATTTTGACCTGGTCAGACCGTTGACTTTGACCGGGTGACCGTTGACCGTTGACTTTTGACTGTTGACCGTTGACTTTGACCGGTTTGACCCGTTAACCGTTTTTCGCCGTTCGAAAGCCGTTCTCACTCGAAATTTCGTCCTGATTTCAGATTCAGCGTCCGTTTAAGCATCTGGAGTGCAGAGGAAGCAGATATACTCCATTTTTGCTAAGGTGAGGGCTTTCCGCAGAATATCGTATTTTTCATCGAAAAGCGCCGTAGATAGGATTAGAACTAAATGTGTTCCGTTTCTATGCTAGAGTTTTTAGGATTGTTTGTAAATGGACTTAGGAATAATAGATGATTCAACCCACTGTTTGTGCATTAAACTGTTAATTGATTCTTTTAAACCTGCTAGAACTAGGTTAGTCGACTATGTGAGTCGTTAGGGATTGCGGGGGTACAGAGACGTGACTTATGTACTTGCGTCGCGTGTTGTTTGAGGCGGGGTACGGCAGTTTAGTCGATCGGCTGTCGGTACCTCAGGCAGGTCGATAAATCGTCTGAGGGCGGTGTGGTTGGGCACTATCCCATAAGATTGGCCACGAGCTCTGGCCGTAGGACACCGTTGATTGTTCTTTGGGTACTTTAGGTACCGTGATTGTGCATGTTTAGTCTATTTCCTATGTATGGCGTGCTATGGTCAGATTTACGATTCTGTGATTAGCATCCCATACCTCACTGAGTGACTCCCCTGTTACTCCCCTCCTTATTCCCTTTCCAGTTTTTCAGGTGAGACGGACAAGTATTTTACACTTTGACGATACGGTGCTTCTTTGGGATTTTTACGTTTTCTCCGTATTTTATCATGTACATATAGCATCGAGGTAGTTGGGATATGAGACATTGTATAGTGGGGTATCTGACGTATGTGATGTGGTTAGTGGCACACCGTTCTCGGGTGTCGAGGGGACGGGTGTTACATTTTGGTATCAGAGCCTAGGTTAGCGTCGTCCCGGTTCTGACCCGGGAGACGGGTAGTAGGAAGCATGATTGCATATTCGGTTTTAAACGGTTTAAAAAAAAAAAAAAAAAAATTCCGGGTATTTAAAAAAAAAAAAAAAAAACAAAGGAGCACCCATTCTGTCAAGTATTAATCTATTCTAAGTTTGTCTCAATTCAGCCTCAGTTTAAACAGGTTTTCAGTTGCCATCAAGGAAGGTCTTTGTTTCGCGCCGGATTGTCAGCTCGTTGTTCAACAGGTTATGCCGAAGAGGTCAGTGTTCAGTTGATTAATCAGGATGTCGTCAGTTAGACCGCTCAAGAGAAGTTAGGTAAGTGTCTCAGGAGTCCATGCAACAGTTGCATAAAAGACCGCTCGGATCGCAACGCAGGAAGCTGATCTGATAGTTGTGCCACATATTGATCACCAGTTCACCCTTCAAGCAGAGTAAACATCCGCCACCGTCTCACGTCACCACCGTATGCACCATCAGTTAAGGCTCAGGGAGCAGAGCCGCCGCAGTATCCGGCAGAGACAGAGAGGGACTCACGTAAAGAAAGCTAATGATAAAGATGCAGGACAACAGTTTGGATCAGATTGGAAAGACAGTGGATACTGTCACCGCAGACAATTAAAGGAAGAAGCTAAATCGTAACTTGGAGCATAATAAGTGTACCACAGAGTTTTAATTGGTTTTGACTACTTAATTATGATGGATGACACCCTTCTCTGGGAAGAAGGACTTGTTGAGAGTAGTCGTGACTGCTATGAGTTAACCTACAATCACTCTAGAGGGAGTTCAACAGGACGTTCCTTCCTCGTGAAGCCAGGCACAGGAATGCCAAAGCTTTTAAGCCCTCTCCTCGAGGCACTAGGAATATCAGGGAGTACGAGTAAGTGTTTTGTCGTCTTTGGAGATTTTCTTGGAGTTTCATAGCCAATAAGGACTTGATCAGGAGGTTCCTGAATGGTCAGCGAGTGGAAATTTATAAGCGTTGTGTCATACGAGACTTCACCGGCCTGAATAGTATCTTTTTGAGAAGACTTTTGTTCGTGAGGCAGAGATGGAGGAAAAGCAATATTTCTTCAAGGTGGCTTAGTCAAGCTTGATAAGAATTATTTAGGATATAACAATGTGTTGCAGCTGTCGGGATATCCACCGTGTTGTTTTCGTTATTACCGTCAGCATGTTGGGAGAGCATGTTCAGTGTTTTCATGCCGATGGTTGGATTATGTCATAAGTTACTACCAGTCTATGTTAGTGGATGCGTCGTTTGTCAGTTATATTGCAGCACCAGCAGTTAGACCGAATTGTTCAGTTGTGGTTAGCATGTTCTCTTTCAAGGATTGTTCACTGTGAGTTGAGGGTTGTTTCTGCCACCACCCAAGCGCCAAACTATTGTCGCGAGTATTATTATTGGGGACCACGAGATAGTTGAGACTGTTCTTTTTGACGTTGTGGATTTGAGATTGTGGAGTTGAGTTTGTGGTTCGTGTATGTCGTTTATGTGGAAACCATTGATTTAGTACTTGTGTTGGTCGATTGTCGCTTGGGGTGGGCAGCTTATACCCGATTGGTTATTGGAGCTACTTATAGTTTTGTATGTCGGGCCTAGTCGAGTATTAATCACCCAAGATGTGATCGAGCCGAAGAGTGGACATAGTTAGGCAGTCGAATTAAACAGTGAGCTTGAAGCATTCATCAAGTGGTATTTATTGTACTCAATGGAGTTGAACTTATCAGAGACTTAGCAGTGTTGGAGCTAAAACCATTATGATGTGACTTTAAGGATGGGTCGGTTACGCTGGCATTGAGTATAGTTTGGGAACGAGGGTGCATATCCCAGGAGCCGGAAGGGTTATTATTTCTCAGGATATTCAAAACAACATGAGAAGTCTTCGTTAAATTGTGTTGCATTCAGGAAGATCGTTATAAGGTCAGCGTCGTTTTCACCAACAGTCGCAAAGTAAAAAGAATCTACAATTAGCCAACCAGTGGCGGTTCCAGGGAGTCAAGAAACAAAAGTTGAGGAGAAGTGACTCGATGGTAAGAGTCTGTTGAGGGAAGACGAATTATGTGAGACAAGGACACAGGTGACAAAGGAGATTCTCCAGCAGGCGCATCATTCTCAGTTTTCCATTCATCCAGGAAGTAATAAGATGCATCGGGATATTAAGCGATATTATCACTAGACAGGCGTGAAGAAGGATGTGGCTACCTTGTGTCGTGTTGACAGTTTTGCCAGTTGGTTAAGGCAGAGCATCAGGTACCGAGTTGATTACTACAGAGACTTCCACTACCTGAGTGGAAATGGAACATGGTGACTATGGACTTCATCACCAGATTATCGAGGACAGTTTGCGGGAAGAATGCTATCTGGGTTATTGTTGATCGACTCACCAAGTCAGCTCACTTCTTAGCGATTAAGAAAAACAGACGGAGCAGAGCAGCTAGCGCATAGATACATTGCAGAGATTGTGAGATTGCATGGAATACCAGTCAGTATAGTATCAGATCGTTTTGGTAAGCCTTTCAGAAGCCATTGGGGACTAAGGTACATTTAAGTACGGCCTATCATCTGCAGACAGATGGTTAGTCTGAGAGGACTATTCAGACACTCGAGGATATGCTCAGGGTTTGTGTTTTGGATTGGGAAGGGAGCTGGGTTAAGTACCTATCGTTGGCCGAGTTCGCGTACAACAACAGTTTTCATTCGAGTGTTAAGATGGCACCGTATGAGGCTCTTTATGGTAGACTGTGCCATACCCCACTTTGTTGGACAGAGGTGGGAGAGTGCCGAGGTATAGCACCAGCATTGGTTCAGGAGACAGTTGAGCAAGTAGAAATGCTCAAGAGATGACTTAAGGAAGCTCATGATCGCCAGAAGGGCTATGCAGATAAGCGTTGGAGAGATATAGAGTTTGAGGTGGGCGACCTGGTATACCTTAAGATGAGGACATTTCAGGGAGGTTCCGAGACCCGTAAGCTGAAGAAGCTTAAGCCGAGATATATGGGTCCGTACCCTATCATCGAGCGGATTGGAGTAGTAGCGTACCGCTTAGCGCTATCAGTAGAGTTGGTTGAGTTTCACAGTGTGTTTCATGTGTCAGTTATGAAGGGAGTTGTTTGGAGCCAGAGTTCATTTCTCAGCAGCCGCCTAGTGTCATCAAGAGAGATTTGATTGCAGTTAGTCAGCCAGTGTCAGTCCTAGAGCGCCGAGATATAGTGGTTCAGGGTAAAGCGCTACCGATGGTCAGAGTTAGTTGGGAGAGAGACGACATTCAGGAAGAGACTTGGGAGCTAGAGTCTCAGATGATATCCGATTATCCAAACCTGTTTAAGGACGTCGAGCAGCCGGTTCAGATTTGAATTCGAGGACGAATTCCTCGTTAGTGGGGAAGAATTGTAACGACCCCCACCACTCCACCACCACCACTCCTTTTCATCCTCCACTCAACCAAACCAACCCCTCCCCCTTCCTTCATCATCCCACCGAAACAAGAGAGAGAGAGAGAGGAGAGAGAGAGAGGAGAGAGAGAGAAAGAAGAAGAAGAAGAAGAAGAAGAGGAAGATGAAGAAGAAGATGAAGAGAAAACACTTGTTGCTCCGTCCTCCACCGTCATCCGCAACTCAGGTACCGGAAAAACAATTTTCCGATCAGTTTTCTTATTGGCTGGATCTTTAAACCGCCGTAACTTTCTAACCGTTTCGAATCTCGCAAATCTGAGGCTACCACGGATTCAGCTCGACGAGACGAGTCCGTAGACACCAAGATCGTGCCGAACCGCCACCGGACGCGCCCGCAATCTCCGATGGAAGATCCGTGCGTACTGTTCACGCGCCGCCTTGTCGCAGGACGCACCGCCGCCGGTCGCCGGAAACCGCCGTGCTCCGCCGTCGCCGGTCGCCGGAAACCGCCGTGCTCCGCCGTCGCCGGTCACCGGAGACTCGCCGGCGATCTGCCGCCGGTTTGAGTCCGGTTTGGGTTAACCGACTGGTTCGATTTCGGTTTGGTACGATTTGATCGGTTTAATTCAATTCGATTTCGGTTTGGTTTAATTTCTGGTTTAAATCAATTGAGTCCGGTTTAGTCTGGTTCGATCCGGTTTAATCCGGTTTAGTCGCGGTTTCATTTTGACCTGGTCAGACCGTTGACTTTGACCGGGTGACCGTTGACCGTTGACTTTTGACTGTTGACCGTTGACTTTGACCGGTTTGACCCGTTAACCGTTTTTCGCCGTTCGAAAGCCGTTCTCACTCGAAATTTCGTCCTGATTTCAGATTCAGCGTCCGTTTAAGCATCTGGAGTGCAGAGGAAGCAGATATACTCCATTTTTGCTAAGGTGAGGGCTTTCTGCAGAATATCGTATTTTTCATCGAAAAGCGCCGTAGATAAGATTAGTACTAAATGTGTTCCGTTTCTATGCTAGAGTCTTTTTAGGATTGTTTGTAAATTGGACTTAGGAATAATAGATGATTCAACCCACTGTTTGTGCATTAAACTGTTAATTGATTCTTTTAAACCTGCTAGAACTAGGTTAGTCGACTATGTGAGTCGTTAGGGATTGCGGGGGTACAGAGACGTGACTTCTGTACTTGCGTCGCGTGTTGTTTGAGGCGGGGTACGGCAGTTTAGTCGATCGGCTGTCGGTACCTCAGGCAGGTCGATAAATCGTTTGAGGGCGGTGTGGTTGGGCACTATCCCATAAGATTGGCCACGAGCTCTGGCCGTAGGACACCGTTGATTGTTCTTTGGGTACTTTAGGTACCGTGATTGTGCATGTTTAGTCTATTTCCTATGTATGGCGTGCTATGGTCAGATTTACGATTCTGTGATTAGCATCCCATACCTCACTGAGTGACTCCCCTGTTACTCACCCCTCCTTATTCCCTTTCCAGTTTTTCAGGTGAGACGGACAAGTATTTTACACTTTGACGATACGGTGCTTCTTTGGGATTTTTACGTTTTCTCCGTATTTTATCATGTACATATAGCATCGAGGTAGTTGGGATATGAGACATTGTATAGTGGGGTATCTGACGTATGTGATGTGGTTAGTGGCACGCCGTTCTCGGGTGTCGAGGGGACGGGTGTTACATTAACCTATTTGGCTTTTCTGTGAAAAATTCTGTTCCGATGTGAAAGTTCCGGAGACCTTTATCATCAACTTCAACAGCTCTTTTATCTTCTTCTCCAACACAATGGCATAGGCGTCTCGGTCACACCAATCAAGTTGTTCTTCGTTGTCTATTTTCTTCAAAATAAAGACAAATTACTTTCATCTTGTCCACCTTGTCTTCTAGGAAAGCAAATAAAAGTTCCTGTTTCATGCTTCTCAATTTGAAATCATACACTCACACGTTTGGATTAGTTATTTGCTCCATCAAAAGCATTAGCAGGATTAGTTATTTGCTACAGGTATTCTAGCTTTGCCTAGCTCGTTTTCCATCCACTAGCATTTTGCCTAAATAACATACACATGCACTAGAGTTAAAGCTACACCATGAACTTCTGTTTCTTAAGACGAGTTACATAAACCTTTTGTAGAATAGTTTTCACTTACGATTAAGAAATATTCAGAAGGAAGAAAAAACAATCGCTTGCAACAAACTTGTAAGTAGAGAGAAATCACCAGAGAGAAGAGGATTGTGAGATTTGGAGAAGAAGCCAACGAGGGAGCTCTGTAAGAGCGCAAAGAAAACCCCATCTTCTTCTTCCTCCTTGCCCTTGGGATGGAAAAACAAGATCGAAGAGAGCAGAGTGATTCAGCTTTCTGACATTTTTCACAAAAACATTGGATACTTCTCTTAGGGTTGACAACCAAAGCCTCTTTCTGAGAAAAAATGTTTCAATTTTTTTTCATCTTTTATTTTTTACCGACGTTACTTGATATAGGAAAAGAAAAAAAAAAAACCTAGAAGCTAGACAACAAAGATCAGCCACCGCCACTTTCTTCCTTTGAGAGATATATGTCAGAACTTCCAGAAGATTTGTTAGAGGAGATACTCTTCCGTGTTCCGGCTACATCTTTGAATCGTTTACGATCAACTTGCAAACGATGGAACCTTTTAGTCAAGGATATGAGATTCACAACAAAGCACTTGGACAAAGCCCCAAAGCAGTTTCAGAGTATCATGTTGAAGGAGTCAGCTGGGGTATGTTTGATGCGCATTGATATCGATAGGTTTACAGTCAAACGTGAAGCTAACCTAACGGACCCTCATTCTAGAGTAGATCAACTCCAGATTTGGCAAGTCTCTCACTGTGACGGCTTATTGTTATGCTACACCAATACTAAGGCTCTCGTGGTATGGAACACGTGTACTGGTCAAACCAAGTGGATCCGACCTAGAAATCGTTACGAGACAAGCTGCACCTATGCTCTCGGATCCTACCACGACAAAAGATCCAACAGTAATAGCTACAAAATATTGAGACACAGGATCCAACATTGCAATTATGATATCAAACAAGAATTCGAAATTTATGAGATTAACTCTAATTCGTGGAGGATTCTTGATGTCACTATCGACTTCGAATTAGACAGTATTAGTTGGGGCGTGTCATTGAAGGGAAAGACTTGTTGGATTGGTAATAGATTTAACATAGACAGATGCATAGTCAACTTTGATTACACAGCAGAAAGATTTGAACGCCTATGTCTTCTTCCCTATCAGTATGATTTTTATGCAAATCTGTCTTTATCCATTGTTAGAGAAGAAAAACTAGCCTTGTTATTACAACACGATATTGGAGACAAGACAGAGATATGGGTGACAAATAAGATAAGTGAGACCAAAGAGGTGTCGTGGAGCAAGGTCTTAGCATTTGATTTTCATCATCCTCTCTTTATTTGTTGTGAGGCAGGACGTTTCGTGCTAGATGAGGGGAAGAAAGTCCTCGTGTATTGTGAGTACGGTGTACAAAACAGAACCAAGGTATACATTGTTCGAGAGGACAATACAGTCAGACAAGAATTACCATTGAGGCCACATATATTAAATTATGTTCCAAGTTTGATTCGAATTCAGCATGATGTCGGACGCAAAAGAAAAAGAGGCGAATGATTAAGTTTTTTTTTTAGGTTTTCGATTTTTTTTCGATATTTTACTATTATTATTTGAGAAGTATGTTTTTTTAATACTCAAAATTAGTCCGGTAACTACAACTAATGTCATTACTTTATTTGAAAAAATCTGTTTGGCAACAAAAATTGAAATTTATGAGATTAACTCTAATTCGTGGAGGATTCTTGATGTCACTATCGACTTCGAATTAGACATTATTAGTTGGGGCGTGTCTTTGAAGGCAAAGACTTGTTGGATTGGTAATAGATTTAACATTGACAGATGCATAGTCAGCTTTGATTACACAGCAGAAAGGTTTGAACGCCTATGTCTTCTTCCCTATCAGTATGATTTTTATGCAAATCTGTCTTTATCCGTTGTTAGAGAAGAAAAACTAGCCCTGTTATTACAACACGATATTGGAGACAAGACAGAGATATGGGTGACAAATAAGATAAGTGAGACCAAAGAGGTCTCGTGTGTAAACTATAATTCTCAGGATCTAGATTTGGGTTAATTCAATCCTAAACAGGTTTCTTACAGAAGAAGAAAGAGTCACTCACCTTGATCCATGCTTTGATGACTTGTCATGAATCAATACTTCAACTGATCTTCTTCTTCCCTTTGCCTTTCCTCCTTATGACTCCTTTGATGGACAAGGAGACAAAGTCCTTCTCTCTCTCTCTACTACGATCACTACTCGACGGTTTTCTTTATGTTCTTTTGTTCTCGTTATTGTGTTAAAAAGAAAAACATGAATGTTGTTGTGTTTATATATCAATAGAACATACGTAACCGTAAGTGACCGTCACGTCCATTAATTAAATAATTGTACTGCCACTTAATTAATATATAGCATCATTACATGTAATTATAATTCACTATAATTACATTTGCTATATATACAAATAATAGAGAAGAATATTGTTGAACTATGATCTCACCTAGGTCAAGGTTTTGGGAAAAACTTTGAGAATAACACAGAGATTTGCCGAAGTGACTTTTATTGATTGATGAATTCGATTACAACAAATAGCCGAAGCTGTTTAACCTAGCCGAGATGAGTACTAGATCAAAAGCTAAGAGTTCTAAGTTGTGAGCGAAAAGCGTGTCCTCTCTCGAATGAGGACCCCTTCTATATATAAGAAAGCTAGACCGACCTAACCCTTCTAAGATAAGGAAAACTTCCGTAATTGCCGCCCTCTTTCCTTATCTTGTCGAGCCGATAATGTCATCTTCCGCGAATGTCGGGTCGGCGCGGCGAACTTCCTTTTCTTGGATAAGGAAATCTTCCTCTTTCGAATAATAATATTTATCAATCGAATAATAAATATTATTAATTATCAATTGCGAATATTATCCAGTCGGTTGGTTAATATATGACGGGCCGAGGTGAAATGTTGTTGGGCCTTCGTGAGGGTGCCAAACCCGTCCCCAACAATAAGCCCCCCCTCAGTTCGTTGAGCGACGCGGTTGAGCTCGGCGAATTTGAAGAAAAGTGGCTCGTCGAGATTTCACCTCGTCAAGTCTCGAGGAGTTGAAACTCAAAAACGATTTCAACAAAGAATATTCGGATAAAGAAATATTCGACGCCATCGTGGCACGAAAGTAATGCGAACGTGCCTATCTTATTCGAAGCGCGTGGGTTTATACGAGGAGCGCGTGAGGATCTCAACTCGCTCTGTCACGCCGTCCTCGTTTGGTGACACGTGTCACTCATGCGATGGAGAGCGTGATTTCCGAGATGAAAGGACGCGAGCCGAAAAAACGCGAAGCACGACTTTTTAACCTAATGATGACGAGAGAGGGGGCGGCGGAGACCGAAGAGTCGAGATGAAATGATTGATCTCGAATCCGTCGCCACTCTTCTCTTTATAAGTCGAACCCTCGCGAGTCTCGTCCTTACTTTTGCACTTCTTCATTTTCGCAAAAAGGTAGAGCTCTCTTCTCTCTCTTCTTCCGTTTTACTTTCCCCGCCGTGTTCTTCACAGCTCCACCGCGTTCTTCGTTCCGCCACCGCGAATTCATCAGATCTGGAAAATGCCTTCAAGCTGTTCTTCGCTGGATTCCGTTCCGTCGTGGAGAGGACTTCGTCCCGACGCGGATGAACTGGAAGATAGGGATCTCGGTTTTGGGTTTTGCCGGGCCGAAAGATACCTAGCAGGGGTCACCGAGCCGAGCGGCCACTCGGAGACGAAGAGCCCAAGTCGAGGAGATCTCGATGCCATGGCGAGGAATCTGTCGCACGATCGTGATGCGCCGACTGACCATGCCGAGCCGAGCAGTCGATTCGAGATCCCTCAACTAATCGACGAAGACTTGAGCCGTTTGGGAGATTCTGGAGCTGAGCCCGTGGACAGAGATCCAGAAAATGACGAGGCCAATGTTGCGGATACGACATTTCGTGCCGGCGCAAACGAGGAGGCCAGCTTTCGTTCCGAGGACTCCGACTTAGAGATGGAAGATCTCATCTTTGAGCCGCACCGAGCCGAGAGAATCGCTCGAGAAAATGCCGTGAAGGAGGCGAAGAAGGCTGGGATCGCCGTTGAAAGAGTAGCTGGAAACAAGTGGAAAGTCTATTCCACGAAGACCACCAAGGAGCGCCTCGTTAGTCTCAAGTACTCGTGTGGTGTGAGTCCGAAGGTTACGTTCGTGGTGCCGGGGCCAGACGAGAGACCTTGGGATGCTCCGCCGGGGTTCTTTTGCGTCTACGAGTCGTTCTTCCTCGATTGCCATCTGAGATTCCCCATTCCAAGCCTCCCGCTGGAGTACTGTGAAAGGCGGGGAATGGCGCTGATGCAGTTGACACATGGTGCAATGCGTCACATGGTTGCGATGATGATGCTGGCCTCGGAGAATGACTTGCCGCAAACGTGCCACTATTTTGAGGAGATGTCATCTCTTAGGGTATCGTCGGCAGATTCGTCGTTGGGATGTTTCTACACCCAAATGAGGTCGTCATAAAATATCATCGCCGGTCCGCCTATGAAAAGTAAGATTCACGCGTGGAGGGACCACTATTTCTTCGTAAAGAAGAACGAATTCGCGGTGGCCGACCCGAGGATCAAAACTCAAACGCGGTGGAGCGAATCGATTGGTACTTCGCCTGACTGATTCTTTTAATTTCGCCGCGGCGGCTGACTTGATTTGATTTTTTTTTTTGTTTTGCAGATAGGCCGTGCTTTCTTGATCCAACGCCGGAAGGATTCGAGGCTGTCAAAGACGTGTTCACCAGACTAAGTCACGAGATGTGGCCGGACGTTTCCGCAGAAAGAGTGGAAAGAGCGCTCAGAAAACGACTACGAAGTTTTGCTGCTCTTGACGAATCAAGCATGGGTCTCCGTAAGCGGAAGTTTAGCTGTCTGGGGCAGGATCTGGTGAATCTGGTCGGCGAATCCTCTGGTAAACCGCGCGCCGCAACGTCGTCCCCTAAGAAACGAGAGACTGAACCGCCAGAAACTGCCGCGGCGGGTTCTGAAGAAATTGCTCCGTCTGCTCTAAGGACGGAAGTCCCGGAAGACGATGCGGGAGACGTGGTTGGCGAAAGGGATGCTGAGGTGATTCCGAACGAACCTGTCGTTCAGGAAGGGATTACTGTATCCGACCGGGGTGACGGGGCCCCAGGTGAGCCAGCTGCGGCGATTTCCGAGCAGCCAGAAGATAGGGAAGGCGAGGACAGACGGTCCTACAATTGGTCCTTCCAATATGAGGGTAGGCAGCCGGTCGCGGCGGACAACGATCGATGTGCCGAGCTGGTGTGGCGCACAAGGACTATTCCGATGGCGCCTCCTCAGGATCCTCGGGAGCTTGCGCGATACGACCTGTTCGAGACGTTCGCGGGAGACGCGATGAGGTCGTTAAATGCCACCACGTTCATGGTTGGTCAGTATGATCGAGATCTGAAAGCGTCTCGAAAGGAAGCGAAGGATCTTAGAGATGAACTGGCAGAGGTTCGTGCCGAGAAGGATCGTTTTGCCGAGGCGAACGAGAAGCTTTCTATGGAGCTTGCTGCTCTCACGAATGAAAAGGCCGAGCTTGCAGTTGCGGCGAATGAGGCCTCCACTTTGAAGGCCAGGCTAGATGAGGCCGAGGCGGCGAAAACAGCCGCGCTGGAGGCCAAGAGGAAAATTCGATTGAAGTTATCAAGGGAACACACGAGGCTCCGGAAATCGAGAAACAAAAGTATCAGCGAAGAGCGTGCCAAGGTCGTTGGCGAGTACGCCATGCTGACTGAGAAGATGAAGCGCTTTGTTGCTCAAAGAGCTGAGATCGAGGAAATAGTGGCGAAGTCCACGGAGGCCGAAGGTACTCTGACCTTTGCCCGAGCCCTCAAGGCAAGAGGTGTGCTGATCCCGGACGAGATGCTCTCAGCGTTGGAGGCCAAGAAGAAGACGTGGGACGACGCTGCCGAGGCGATTGAAGAAATCACTTTCGGTGAAGGGGAATTAGATTTGCCCGCTGCTACAGTTGCCGCTGTGACTCCGTCCCGCCCGAAGTCCGGGGCGACTAACGAATCGATTCCTCCGAGCGAGAAGACAGACGAGGCAGGGGATGTGCCCGAAGATCCGG
This sequence comes from Isatis tinctoria, assembly GCA_010577795.1. Lineage (NCBI taxonomy): Eukaryota > Viridiplantae > Streptophyta > Magnoliopsida > Brassicales > Brassicaceae > Isatis > Isatis tinctoria. The sequence goes on from CM021246.1 coordinate 20,449,237, forward strand.
CTGGGGATCATGGGCAGGATGAGGAAGGGACCGACGTGGTCCAGTAGATTTGGACTTTGCAATCGTTTTTGTATAGCCGAGGTCTGGTTTGTGGATCTCGGCATCGTAGTGCTTGTAAGCCGTAGGCTAATTTTTTCTAAGTTAATGAAAGTACGGCATTTCCAAGTAACTTAGACGATTCACGAGTAATAGTCCGAACGATTTAAATTACCGTGCTAGTGGAATGACTGAGCTGAGTAGTAGATACTCGAAAACTTATTCAAAGTCAGTTCAATTTGGAATTAGACTTGGTCCTTGAACTTAACAAGGTAAGTCGACATCCGGGGTGCGAGGCTAACAACTGCTCGCATACGACGGAGGCTTATGTCGGCTCGGCTTACACCTTGAAAGGTAAGTCTGTTTCGGACAGAGCATCTCAATCAAGTACAAATACGCTCCCGAGACTGAACTCCGGCGTGGTTTCGTGGGTCAGTCATAAGTTCGAGAGGTGCGGGCAACGATGGACCCGGCTTTATTTGACCCATCATTCACTTGATCAGGGTGAAGATGTATTGGTCTACAGCTTAGAGCTATGAGGCGAAGCGCCTACGTTTGAGCGTAGCCCGACACAGTTTTGACAGTAACTGAAAAACTGAAGTAAAGGCGACCTTAGTGGTGCAGACGTTTTGTAACGAGACGTTTCTTCAAAAGAAGATATTTTTATTGATGTATAGCTGAACCTTTTGACAGGCTGCCTACGTACCCCTAAAGAGGATCAAGCCATTCGTAGTTCGATTACAAGAGAGCGTAGCTCGTTCTTTTTTTTTTTTTTTTTGTTTGCTCTAGTCGCATTGTGAAGATGGAGTCAGTAGTAGAAACGTTTAAGGTTGTTGACATTCCATGAGCGCGGCACGGCGTCGCCGGTCATAGTCAAAAGTTCGCAGACGCCTGGTTTTACGATTTTCCCGACGATGTATGGGCCTTCCCATTTTGCTCCGAGTTTGCCGGCGCGGTACTCCTTTGTATTTTCATAGACCTTTCGCAGGACAGGGTCGCCTTCTTCGAAGTGCTGAGGCCGTACTTTTGTGTTGTAATAGCGGGCCGCCTGATGTTGGTAGTTTTGCATTCTGAGAAGAGCCTGTCCGCGCGTTTCCTCCAAGGTGTCCAAGTTATCGAGTAACATTGCACAATTGACTTCTGGGATTAGCGGTGCCAGTTGTCGCCGGAGTGTTGGCACCGCGGCTTCGGCTGGCGATAGGGCTTCGCAGCCGTAGACCAAAGAAAATGGTGATTTCCCGGTAGCGCGACGTGGAGTTGTTCTGTGAGACCAGAGGACACCATCGAGCTCGTCTGCCCAAAGCCCCTTTTTCGATTCGAGGCGTTTTTTGAGGCCGTCGATGATGGTCTTGTTTGTTGCTTCGGCCTGGCCGTTACCTTGTGGGTAACGAGGCGTTGATTTGCTGAGGCGAATCCTCCATTTAGCGCAGAATGCTTTGAAAATGTTTGAGATGAACTGGGAGCCGTTGTCCGTGACAATTTCATAAGGCAGACCGTGGCGGCAGATGATGTGTGTCCAAACGAACATCTGGACGTCGTGGTCCTTTATCGAGGCGTATGCCTTAGCCTCCACCCACTTTGTGAAGTAATCCGTCATGATGAGCACGAACTGGCGTTGCCGAGAGTTTGGTAAAGGACCGACGATGTCCATGGCCCAACGCATGAAGGGGTAAGGAGGGCAGGATGTGGTGAGGAGCTCTGATGGAGTATGGAGGACGGGCCCGTCTCGTTGGCACTTTTCGCACTTGAGGGCGAATTGTTCGCAGTCTGCGATCATGGTTGGCCAGAAGAAGCCGTGTTTTTTGAGTGCGAGAGCGCGTCCACCTGAGTGATTGCCGCCTGCGCCTTCGTGAGTTTCTTCCAGAACGAACCGAATTTGCATGCCATCGATGCAAGTAAGAAGGGCGCCGGCGGCGGTCCGTCGGAGGAGCTCGCCGTTTACAACCGTGTAGTGCGGGTCGCGGGCCTTGAGACGCCGGGCCGCCCATCGTTCAGTTGGTGTGTCGCCATTTGTGATGTACTGGATGATTTCGGTTCTCCAGTCGGGGTTTGCGCCGGTCTCCTTATTAATGTCAACGTTGGAGTGCGTCCCGACCTCGTCGTCATCGGTTTCGTCGGCGTCGTTATGGTCTTCGCGGATGGATGCGCAAAGTCCCTTGTGTAATTCAATGCTTGGCGTTTGGATGCTTGCGATTGGTATATGACGCCGAAAGTCATCCTCTTTGTTGGAGCCGATTGTTGCGAGCACATCGGCGGTGGTGTTTTCGGCACGAGGGATTTTGGTGAGTTCGAAGGACTCAAACTCCGCGGCGAGTTCTTTGACGAGCCGGAGGTAGGCATCCATACGGTCGTTGCGTGCTTCGTATTCACCGTTATATTGATTGGCGACGAGCTGAGAGTCGCAATAGGCGTGGATGTTGGTTGCGCCGATTCCTTTGGCGAGGCGGAGTCCGACAATGAGTGCTTCGTACTCAGCCTCGTTGTTAGAGGCTGCGAACTCAAGACGGAAAGATTGTTCGAGAGTTTCCCCCATTGGCGACTCGAGTTTGATGCCGACGCCGGAGCCTTGGCGACGTGACGATCCGTCAACGTGGAGGATCCATTTAGGTTTGGGTGTGGCTGTGTCATCAACGAGCTCGGCGGGTAATTCGATGAGAAAATCGGCTAGAACCTGGGCCTTGGCGCTGACTCTGCTCTTGTACTCGATGTTGTATTCCGAAAGTTCCACCGCCCACCTTGCAAGCCGCTCCGACTGGCTTGGACTATGTAGAATGGTGCGAAGTGGTTGGTTACTTAGGACGTGTATGGTGTGGGATTGGAAGTAAGGTCGTAACTTCCGGGCCGAGACGACGACGGCGAGGGCCAACTTTTCGAGGGTGGGATAGCGAGTTTCCGCGCCGTCGAGTGTTTTGCTGACGTAAAAGATTGGTCGTTGATCGCCGCGGTCTTCTCGAACGAGTACGCTGCTGACTGCCGAGGTCGAGATGGCAATGTAAAGATAGAGCGTTTCTCCTTCTTCTGGCTTTGCGAGGATTGGTGGAGTGGACAGGTATGTTTTGAGCTGTTGAAATGCATCCTCGCACTTCTCGTCCCACTGAAAGCGTTTGTTGCCGCGGAGAAGTTGATAGAACGGCAGGCATTTATCGGTTGATCGTGAGATGAACCGATTGAGCGCGACGATTCGCCCAGTAAGGCGTTGGACTTCTCGGGTTGTTTTTGGAGAAGGAAGCTCCAGGACTGCGCTTATTTGCTTGGGGTTTGCCTCGATCCCGCGTTCGGTGACGAGGTACCCAAGGAACTCGCCCGAATGTGCACTTGGCCGGGTTGAGTTTCATGGAATACGAGTTGAGGATGCGGAAGCACTGGTCTAAGTCTTTGATATGATCCTTGGCGACTGCGGATTTGACGAGCATGTCATCGATGTACACTTCCATGGTTTTGCCGAGCTGATGTTCGAACATTCGGTTCATCAGCCGTTGATATGTCGCACCGGCATTCTTCAGCCCGAAGGGCATCACTTTGTAGCAATAGGTGTCGCGGTCGGTGATGAAGGCCGTCTTTTCACTATCGTTGGGATGCATGAAAATCTGATTGTACCCGGAGAACGCGTCCATGAATGACAGGAGTTGGTTCCCGGCGGTTGCTTCGACAAGGCGATCGATATGTGGCAGCGGATAGCTGTCTTTGGGACACGCCTTGTTGAGGTCAGTGAAGTCGACGCAGATGCGCCACTTGCCGTTTTTCTTCTTGACCACCACGGGGTTGGCGAGCCAGTCTGGATACTTCACCTCGGCGATAGATCCAGCTTTGAGCAATTTTTCAACCTCGTCCTTGATGGCTTGAGCGCGTTCGGGACCGAGCTTTCGCCTCTTCTGCTTAATCGGTTTGTAGATTTGGTCTATGTTGAGCTCGTGGCTGATGATGAGAGTGTCGATGCCGGGCATGTCATTTGCGGACCATGCGAACGTTTCTTTGTTGTCCGAAAGAAACTCAACGAGATCGGTTCGGAACGAATCGGGGAGGTCGGAGCCGATGCCGACGCAACGCTCGGGATTGTCTTTGTCAATGTTGACTTGGACAACGAGGTTAGTCTTCGGTCTTTCGTGGACTTCGAGTAGTTCGGGCATGTTGATCATGCAGGAAAAACCGGCAACCAGCATACCGAAAGAACCTCGTCAGCACTACGACGAAAAGAAGACTTCCAGCTACCACATCTCGGACAAATCGCCGGGCTGGAATAAATACATTCGCAAGGATGACGAGCCGACAACTAAGGGCGATAAACCCTTCGACGGATCAAAGTTCTGTCCTTATCACAGAAGGACAGGACACGAGCTAAAGGATTGCGACCACTTCCATGACCACGCCGTAGAAGATTATCTATCCGGCAAACTCAAACTCGACTCCCGCGATCGCACTGGGAACACCTCGCGGGAGCGCCGGAACACTTCTGGCAACGGCAGAGACCCGCGACAACAAAACAAAGACCGACGACCTGACGAGGGAAACAAACGTCACCGCGACCGCAACGATAAAGACGGAAGCCCTCCACCCGCAGCTCAGGTCCAACGGATCAACATGATCATGGGAGGTTTACAGAACTGCACCGACTCTGTTCGTTCCATCCAAAAACATGAATGACGAGCTATCACCGCGTCAAAGTGGCAGCAACCGTTGGCAGATGAAGTCCCAATCGCCTTCACCGCGGCAGATACAGCAGGAGTCAATATGCCGCATAACGATCCACTAGTCGTCGAACTTAAAATCCATAATCTCGACGTCGCGCGCATTCTTGTCGATACCGGAAGTTCCACGGATCTGATCTACCAAGAAACTCTCCATCGAATGGGTATTCGCAATGATCAGATCAAGCCAAAGACTAAGATACTCACTGGATTCACAAGCGAATCCTCTTGGACCACCGGAACCATCAAACTGCCTGTCGAGGCAGGAGGAATCACTAAATGGGTCAAATTCGACGTCATAGATAAGCCCGCCATCTACAACGCCATCGTCGGCACGCCTTGGCTGCATTCCATAAAAGCAGTCACATCAACGTACCACCAGTGCCTCAAGTTCCCAAACAACGACGGCATATTCACCCTTCGAGGAAATCAGCGCATCGCACGCTCCTGCTTTATCACCGAACAGAAACTGCGCAAACCACACCCACCGGCAATGGTTTTCGTTCGGTCCGACTTCTTGGCTCGCGCAGCCCGTTCTTCATAGAGCTCGATGAATGTGGTGGCTTGGTGGAAGGCGTCCTCGAGGCTAGTCGGTTCTTTCTTCTTGAGATCTTCCCAAAGCGGTTCGTCCTCTCGCATTCCTTGTCGTAAGGCGATGACCGCGATGGCGTCGGGACATTCTACTTTGGCGATGATTTTGCGGAAACGTTCCACGTACGCGCGAAGGCTTTCGGTGTCGCTCTGAATGCAGTTCCAGAGTTCGGTCAGGTTCGTCTGTTTGTCGATAAACATCGAGTATTGTTTCAGGAAAGCAGCCGATAGTTCTTCGAAACTCCCTATCGAATTTGGGGTGAGTCGAGTGAACCAGTTGAGAGCTGTTCCTCCGAGCGTCTCGACGAAGCGCTGGCAGAAGATGGTGTCGCGTGTTTCGGGCGACAGGTCGGCGTGGCCCATGGCTATAGTGAATGCTACGAGGTGCCTTTGTGGATCATCTTCTCCCTTAAAGCTTGGCACCTCCCGAATTTTGCCGTGGTAGCGCTGTCGGATTCTGGTTATCGCCTCGGTGAAGGGGGTTTTACTTGTTTGTCTGAGCACCCTGTCGAGTTCTGGTGCCGAGCTTGTTGCGCGATGAATTTGTGAGTTCATCTCCTCGAGGCGTTTCATAACGCTCTCGAGTTCGGGGTTCTTGTCGGATGACTCTTGTGTTCCTGTCGTAGTCACAGGAATTCCCCTTCTGTTGTATCCGTGAAGTTCTCCTGTTGGTGTCGAGCCGAACAGGTTTCGGATGATGGGATCTTCTCTGTCCGGGGTTTCGACGGGGTTTTGCCTTCGGGCATCGGCAGTGTTTCCACCGGCTTCAGAAGCGGCTTGCCTGGCTTCGATGTGAGATACTTTATCGGTGAGGGAAGCCAGCAGAGCCTGGATGGCTATCAGGGGGTCGGCTTCGTGTGTCGCGCCGTCAAGAGGTGGCGGCGGCGGAAGTTGATCTTGGGGGCCGTTGCCATTGGGATCGGCATGATCCTGAATTTAAGGGATGTTGTCGTGTGGGCCGACATCCTGCGGGATTCCTGGATTTCCTTGTGCGTTGCCGGCGTTGAGCACGGCGTTGGCTTCGATTTGTGGATTATTGAGATTGATGGCGGCGTTGTTCGGATAGTTGGCCATCGTGATTCTGAGTTTTCTCAAAAGTAATCCCCACAGACGGCGCCAATTGTTGAACTATGACCTCACCTAGGTCAAGGTTTTGGGAAAAACTTTGAGAATAACACAGAGATTTGCCGAAGTGACTTTTATTGATTGATGAATTCGATTACAACAAATAGCCGAAGCTGTTTAACCTAGCCGAGATGAGTACTAGATCAAAAGCTAAGAGTTCTAAGTTGTGAGCGAAAAGCGTGTCCTCTCTCGAATGAGGACCCCTTCTATATATAAGAAAGCTAGACCGACCTAACCCTTCTAAGATAAGGAAAACTTCCGTAATTGCCGCCCTCTTTCCTTATCTTGTCGAGCCGATAATGTCATCTTCCGCGAATGTCGGGTCGGCGCGGCGAACTTCCTTTTCTTGGATAAGGAAATCTTCCTCTTTCGAATAATAATATTTATCAATCGAATAATAAATATTATTAATTATCAATTACGAATATTATCCAGTCGGTTGGTTAATATATGACGGGTCGAGGTGAAATGTTGTTGGGCCTTGGTGAGGGTGCCAAACCCGTCCCCAACAAATATAATATATAAAGTAAGGGAAGAGGGTTATCAATACACCTGAATTCTAATGACCTTAATCGAAACCGATCCATCACCGGTATCGTCTTTTATATTAGAACTCTTAACTTTAATATGAACTTGATCTTTATATTAAACCGAAAAACACATAGGTCACACATAAGAATATAAATATTCTTACATTCTCCCACTTGACTTTTGTGTTGACTTGATGGTTTAATAACTATACTGCGCGCTTTAATATCAAGATCATTAAACTTTTAACTAAACCAGAATTAATTGAATCATGGCGGTCACACATCATTAAAAGACATGATTCCTTCCATGTATCACAAACCAATTCCAATTTATAAAACTTCCTTATTTTGAGAATTACTTTAATTCTCAAACCAACCATATGTTATCTACAAACCATAAGTGTATACACATACTTTATTGATAACATACTTAGTAAAATAGAAACATAACTTTAAGTGAATTCTTAGTGTCACACATACATAATGAACATCCCATAATCAATACAGCAAGGCTTTATCTATAATACTCATACGCTCTACATGGCCAATGAACGCCTTGGGTGGTAATCCTTTAGTTAATGGATCCGCTACCATCATATCCGTCCTTATGTGCTCAATGGACACTCTACTCTATGTTTCTTTACTTCTTCTTTGACAGACAAGAACTTCATCTCCATGTGCTTGGCACCTTTCGAGTACTTGTCATTCTTTGAAAAGAAGACAGCTGCGGAATTATCACAATAAATTCTCAGCGGCTTCTCTATAGAGTCGACAATCTGAAGTCCTGAGATAAAGTTCCGCAACCACAATGCTTGAACTGTGGCCTCAAAGCATGCCACAAATTCGGCCTCCATAGTGGAAGTAGCAATGACAGACTGCTTTCCACTTTTCCATGATACTGCTCCTCCAGCTAATAAGAACAAATATCCAAACGTCGATTTTCTGCTATCGACGCATCCACCATAGTCTGAATCTGAATATCCAATGACCTCAAGCTGGTCGGATCTCCTGTACGTAAGCATGTGCTCTTTGGTGCCTTGCAAGTACCTAAGAATCTTCTTTGCAGCTTTCCAGTGGTCCATTCCGGGATTACTTTGATATCGACCCAACATACCAACAGCAAAGCTGATATCTGGTCGAGTACATGTTTGAACATAGTTCAAACTCCCAACCATTGATGCATACGGAATTCTTTCCATTTCTTTACGCTCCAATTCATTTTTAGGACATTGCTTTTCACTAAACTTGTCTCCCTTCTGAATTGGAGCTATCCCTGCAGAGCATTTATCCATTTCATATCTCTCTAAGATCTTATTAATATATCCTTTCTGAGACAAACTTAACAATCCTTGTGATCTATCGTTCTATTCCGATCACATAAGATGCCTCACCCATATCCTTCATTTCAAAGTTCTTAGAGAGATACCCTTTTATATCATGTAACATGCCCATGTCGTTTGCAGCAAGAAAAATATCATCAACATATAAGACCAAAATTACAAACTTGCTCCCACTAACTTTCATGTAGATACAACGATCAACGATGATCTCTACAAAACCATATGACGTGATGGTATCATTAAATTTTAAATACCATTGTCTGGAAGCTTGTTTCAGTCCATATATCGATTTTCTCAGCCTACATACCAGATGTTCTTTTCCTGCGGCCACAAACCCTTCCGGTTGGTCCATATATACTTCTTCCTCAAGCTCTCCATTTAGAAAGGCGGTTTTCACATCCATTTGGTGAAGCTCAAGATCATATTGAGCTACCAAACCCATAACAATCCTTAGAGAATCCTTCTTTGAAACTAGAGAGAAGGTCTCTTTGTAGTCAATGCCATCTTTTTGGGTGAAACCTTTAGCAACAAGGCGAGCCTTGTATCTTTCAACATTACCTTTCGAGTCACATTTAGTCTTAAAGACCCATTTAGAACCAACGGTTTTGAAACCATCAGGTAACTCTACTAAGTCAAATACATGGTTATCATCCATAGACTTTATTTCCTCTTTAGAGGCATTAAACCACTTATCAGAATTGCGACTGTAATACCCCATTCTAGAGAGGAAATTACCCTCGAGCAGAAATAATTTTTAAAGCCCGATGCAGACAATTTTAAAAATTCCAAGCTTTGGATCGAAGATTCCCAAGACATCAAGGAAGCCAATTCGTGAAGATTCAACTCAAGAAAAATTCGGACGCGAGCCTTAAAAATCGGAGAAGACGATAGATCTGAGAAAGGACACTCCGAGCGAAATAATTCACAGATGGTGCGTCGCCCAACAAAACATTCTAAGATTTTATGGAGCTCTTAAGGACAGGCAGAGGAAGCGTATGAGCTAAGAAAACACCAAGAAGGTCCGAGATAAGATAAGGCCAGAAGATTTTGTCAAAGGAGGTGCGGCACCCATCAAAATGAGGTGAAATTTTGGGTAGATGCCAAGGACACCAGGAGGAGTATGGTAAAAGAAACAGATCTCTTTTTGGACGGTAGCCGCATAAGTTATGATGAAAATACTAAGGAGCTCCGAGATGAGATATGCCGAAACGATTTGGCCATAGGAGATGCGTCGCCCAGCCAAATCTAGTGAAACTTTGTGGAGACACTAAGGACATCTGAAAGAGCATTTAGAAAGAAGCAGATCGCATTTTGGACGGTGGATGCGGTTTGTATGACATAAACCGTTCGAAACTCGAAAATGGGCAATACCGAGAAAAGTCAAGGAAGATCAGTCAGGGACCCACTACCCACGATTTTTGCTGACTAATCCTTGGCAGAACAGGAGTTGTCAAGCTCCTGAATGGGTATAAAAACCCCCAGACCTCTTCAGTTACCCTCATTCACAAATTCCTCCATAAACGATAAACCAAGAGAGATAAAACTTATAAGGTTAGAGAGAGAAAATAAGTTAGTATGTGAGTGAGCCATAGGAAGCTTAGATCTTGGATAGAAGTTGGTAGAGATCAGAAGTCTTCGGTTAAGGTGAGTCTCTGACTTTAGTAGCCCATCGCCGATCATGTTCTATGTTATGCGTGAAAGCGTTGTACCATAGATCTGACCGTCGATGGAATTTCTTACTATGCGTTGGTTGCTTGGTGGATTACTCATTGCTTGCTTGAGTATTGTTGAGATTGCATGTTTGTGTGTTGCATGAGGACTGGCGTAACGTAACTCCGGGTACCATGGTGTACTTCGGATTATGTTATTCCACGTCCATGTTTGTGAGCTAACGTGTTATGCAGGTGGCCGTGGTTTGAGTTTCACTCCCGTGTGCTGGAACTAACGTTTGTGCAGGGCATATGCATGGTGTAGTATGATCCATGTGGTGTGGTGGTGTTGTGCGTGGTGTTGTGATGGTGCGATGAGATGGTTGTGAAGTGGTGTTAATTGTTGTGGTGTGGCATGAAGGTCCGATGGCTGTGTGATCTGTCGGGACCGGGCGGAACCATTGGAGTGGTTTAGTGGCGGTATGTGCAAGATTTCCCCATAGACCTCTTCCACGGTATCGAATGTACTGAGAGGTGGAAGGGAAGACTCGGAGAGACGGGATTGCAGCCTAGGGCCGAGTGTACCCGACGGGGTATTGTTGAGACGGTTTCCGTAGTGAGACGGAACCGGCCGAAATACACTGAGTCATTTGCCGGTGTTCGGTTTTTGGTGGTGAAGTTCCGACTTGTTTGTCTTTGTGATAGCAGGTGCTGGAGTGGTTCACGGGGAATGAGCCATGCTAAGAGATATCTCAGTGCCCACACGTGTGTGAAAGATGAGTTGGTCATATAGTTAGTAGGATGCATGCTTCGGCTATTATTTTCATTATGTTGCTTCGGCTATTTGCATGATTGATTGATACCCTCGTTGCTTGCTTGTTTGGGTTTGAGTTGGGAATTGTTTTGGTCTCGGACTCACTGAGTAATCTCCCCGATTACTCACCCCTTTTTCCTATCCCTTTTGCAGGTAACCCTTGAGTAGCTTGTAAATTGAGTGGCGGAACTTAGGACTATCAGAAGTAGTTTGCTTGGCTTTTTGCAAAGACTTGATTGTAATAGAGGATGTTAAGTTTCCTTCCGGATTTAAAATGCAGCTGCTAAACGGTTTAAGTTGTAAGACCTTGTTTTAAATCATTATTAATAAAGTTGAATGTTTTGTAAACTTGCTGGCTCAATGATATTAGTCTTGTCCGGACTAACACAACTCAAGACCGATGTACGGGTTGAAAAGCCTTAGGCTGAGGTCGAGAGGTATCGGAGTTAACTTTCGGAACAGTTCTGTTTTCGGATTCGTCCTGGAATGAACTGATCTGCAAGTTAACCACGACTTGTGACATCTGCGGATCGGGTTAGGTATGCGGTTGGTCGTGCATGTTCTTGTTTGATTGTTGTTCGGCCGATCCTTTCTAGTCCGGTTCGGAGAAGTTACAAATGGTGTTATCGTTCATAACTCACTGTCGAATGAGACGGGTTGAAAAGCCTTGACCTTCGGTGGTGGGGGTCGATGTTGGTTCGATGGACTGGCCTTAAGCTTAGTGACCTCTAAGACGGGCCGGACTATCTGGCTAACCTCGGCTTTTTGTGGCGTCTTCGGGTCGGGTTAGATGTGCCTTGGTCTCTCGTGTTCTTGTTTGATTGTCGTTTGGTCGGGCATGTCTATCCCGGTTCGGGGGTGTTACAGCGACTTTCCATGTCTTTTTGGAATGAGATCGGGTCTTCATCAATGCTTAAGTCACACTCACTTTCAATAGCATAAACCACATAATCATCTGAAATGGCAGATCTTCTTTCCCTTACAGATCGCCTTAATGGTTCTTGTGGTACACTATTCTCTTCTTGAATTGTAACAGATTCATTGGGTGGATTCTCAACTACTGGGATTTGCACATCATTATGTTGTTCTATTGAGCCATTAGATTGTGATGCATCAATAGGAACAACTACTGTAGGTGCAACGATAGGTGAACTAACTTCCACTTGGACTTCTTGAATGTCCACTTTTTGTGGTTCACCACTCCCACTAGTTTCACCGTTCTCAATGAACCTAGCATTACCCGTCTCAACTATTCTCGTACTATGCTTAGGGCAGTCAAAGGTATACCCCTTTGACTTTTCAGGATAGCCAATGAAAAATCCACTGACAGTCCTTGAATCAAGTTTCTTTTCATGTGGGTTATATAGCATTACTTCTGCTGGGCAGCCCCAAACACGTAGGTGCCTTAAACTAGGTTTCCTTCCCGTCCACAGTTCATAAGGGGTCTTAGGAACTGCCTTACTCGGAACCCGGTTTAGCACATACATTGCAGTCTTTAATGCATATATCCACAACGAAAGGGGTAAGGTAGAATTACATAACATGCTCCTAACCATATCTATTAGAGTACGATTCCGCCTTTCAGCTACACCATTCTGCTGAGGAGTACCAGGCATTGTATATTGAGCACAAATGCCTTTACTTTCAAGTAACTTTGCAAATGGACCTGGACATTGTCCATTTTCATCGAATTTTCCATAGAATTCACCACCTCTATCAGATCTCACAACTTTTACTTTTCTATCTAGCTGCCTTTCCACCTCATCAATGAACACCTCTAGGACATTCACTGATTTGGACTTTTCATGCAGTAGATATGTATATCCATAACGTGAATAATCATCAATAAAGGTGATAAAATACTTTTCACCACTCCAAGAAGGAGCATCGAAAGGGCCACATATATCGGTATGTATTAACTCAAGCAGCTGAGTGCTTCTTGTGGCTGGTTTCTTTACAATGTGTTTAGTCTGCTTTCCTTTAATGCAGTCTATACACACACTTAGGTCACTCAGATCTAATTGACGAAGAATTTCATTCTTTACCAACCTCATTATTCTTTCCTTAGAAATGTGACCTAATCTTCAGTGCCACAAGAAAGCCGAACTTTCATCACATGCACTACGTTTTATGCCTCGACTTTCAATATTAAATAAGGATTCGGAGAACTTCTGATCAAGATTAAATCGATAAAGTGAATCAAATAAAGTACCACTACCATAAAAGTAATCATTTCGGTACAATGAGAAAACACCATGTCCAATCTTATAATCAAAACCTAAATTATCCAACCTACTTACAGAAACAAGGTTTCTAGCACATTCAGGTACATAAAGACATCCTTCAAGATCCAAATGGCAGCCAGTGCCCAAGATCAATCTATAAGTCCCAATGCCTTCTATCCGTGCCTTCATCCTGTTTCCCATGAACAAAAACTGTTCAGGTCCTCTTATGGGCTGGATCGAACTGAATCCCTGTTTAATATGAGACACATGAGTAGTTGCACCAGAATCTAACCACCAAGTATTATTAGGCACTTCTACAAGATTCAATTCAGAACAAACATAAATGTTATGTTTACCTTTCTTGTCGAACTATGCCTTTCTTTTAGGACAGTCTTTCTTGAAGTGTCCCATTTGCTTGCAAAAGAAACATTTCTTTTCTTTCTGGATTTTACTTTCAGGTCCCTTCATGAAAGTCTTGTCCTTCCTTTTGTCCTTCTGATATTATGTGTTTTTAACGTATTTTGATTCGTTTTTAGTATTCGGTTTGAGTTTTGATTTGCATCTTTCGTTGGTTTTTCGAGTCTTTTCTATTGTTTTGAGTCTTTTACAGATTTTATGAAGTTCCGGAGGAGTTTGGCGTTTACGGACATATTCGAGTCGAGTTGACGTGGAAAACACGAGAAAGGATCAACTGAGCAGAACGACCGTTCTTGGGGCAGAACGACCAACCAGGACGATCGTTCCCTCCAAGGAACGATCGTTCCCCTCTTCACCAACCATGCCGACACACCAAGGAGATCGACCGTTCTCTCCCATGTGGTCGTTCCCCTCTTCACCAACTCTGCCGACAAAAACCCAAGAGAACGACCGTTCTCTTCTCCGGAACGATCGTTCCCCGACACCGCATCTCACCTACTACGGATCGACCATGGGGAACGATCGTTCTCCACCTAGAACGACCGTTCCCCGTCTCACCTACTTCCCTCACCTTGGCCTATATATAGAACTCACTCTTGATGTTAAAAAAGACACCATCTTCTTCCTTCTCTCTTCTCTAGCTTCAAAGCATTGGTCTCTCTTCAGTTTTAAGTTTTATGTTTATGCTTTTATTAAGTTTTATTTAGTTTCTTTTAAGCTTTATACATTTATGCTTATGCTTTATGTTTTACTTTCAGTTCTTATATTTATGCTTATGCTTTAAGTTTTAGTTTCAGTTCTTATATTTATGCTTTACTTTCGTTCTTATAAGTTTATATCCAGCTTTTGTTATCTATTCAAGTTTTTATGATGAACTTTATAATCTCGTTGTTATCTTCTTCTTTAATCATGTCTGAGTAGATCTCTTAGTTAGGTTAAGGTTTGTCAAGGGAATTCATAAGCTTTAGGGTTAAACACAAATAGGCTATTCAAATCAATGTCTTCACCTTTGTTGTTCTTAATGCTTAGATCGAATTGATCACTTGATTTTATGATATTGGGTTAAACTTAGACAGCGAGAGTTGCTAGGTTGCTAGAAAGAACACTGGTGAGCAATTTATTCATTACCTGCGAGAGTAGATGTATTGGAGAATTGTGAACATATCAAACCTATCCTTAGTGCTTGTCTACGATCTCTAGTACCAGCGAGAGTTAGGATTTCTAGGTTGATAGACAAAGATATTGATACCACGAGAGTGGATTGATATTATCTTAGTGTTTGAGTTCTAGACTTATGTTTAATCACTGCCTGAATAGTTGTTTGATCCGTTGCTCTGAATCTCCTGCGATATTCCTTGACCTAACGCTTGTTTAAAATTATCTTTACAACCGATTTCGCTTTTATTATTGCTATCTACAAAAACCAAAAACATATTTGAATTGTCTTAGCTCTTAATTTAGCTCATTAAGTCAAAGTGTGAAAACTGGTCTTCGTGGGATCGACCCCTAAATACTACTTCGTATGATGTGCACTTGCAGTAGGAAATAAGGGTTTAAAACTCGTGTATCAAGTTTTTGGCGCCGTTGCCGGGGACCAAATATTCACCTTTGGTTTACGGCTGAATTATTAGACTAAGAATTTTACTGAACTCGTTTTCTTTTCTTCTTTGTTTCTGTGTTTCAGGTGCATGTCCCCAAGGAGCACAAGGAGCAGAAACAACGAGGATCTTGTTAGCTTATCGAACGAGGAGTTAGCAAGGGCAGAACGAGAGAACAGGCAGAGACGTAACACACCTGTTCCGGAACCAGAAACAACTGACACCGCCAACTCAGAGATGGGCGGACAAATAGACATCGCAGCTCAGCTGCAACAACTTCAAGCAGCCATGGAGCAGCTCTGTTTGAAACAGGAGAGGCAACTCGTTGCACAACCTGCCTTCGGGGACAAAGATGCGGCTCACGCATACTACCAAGATCGATCTGCGATCGTTACCCCGACCATCCAGAGGTAAGATTACGAGATCAAGTCTCAAATGATCGCCCTCGTGAAGCAACACCTGTTCCACGGTCTGCCTGCTGAGATTCCGATGGATCACATCGAGAACTTTGAAGAGATCTGTAGCACAACCAGCTCCAATGGTGTGCCCCCAGATTTTTTGAAGTGCAAGCTTTTTCCTTTCTCTCTTGCGGGAAAAGCATCACAGTGGTTAAAATCTTTGCCACCACACTCTCTACCGACTTGGGCTGATGCAAGATCAGCCTTCTTGGATAAGTTCTACACGAAATCCAAGACCGCAGCCTTGAGGAACAAGATCTCCTCATTCGAACTACAGTCGGGCGAATCCTTCAATGAAGCATGGGAGCGGTTTAAGGAGTACAAGCGCTAGTGCCCTCACCATGGGTTTAGTGATGAGCAGCTGCTCAGCACCTTCTATGACGGAGTAGATTGGGACTACAGAAACGCCCTGAATGCAGCTAGTAACGGTGACTTCTACACTAAGTCAAAGGAAGGAGCTCTGGAGCTGATCGAGAACCTAGCCGCAAGTTCCAGCAACAAAAACCCAGAGTACGACAGAAAGAAGGTCAACAGTGTAGAGTCCAAGCAGATTGCGGAGCTCACGGCCAAGGTTAACCTTCTCCTTAAGGGGAACCAAAAGTCCGTCCTCGCTCAAGTCCATGAGGAAGAAACCAGTGATGATCGGGGGGAGGTCAATTATGTGAACGGGCAAGGATTCAGACAGAACCGCGGTTTCAACAACCAAGGTTTCAATACCCATCCGAATTTGTCTTATAGGAGCACCAATGTGGAGAATCCTCAAGACCAGGTTTACCCTAAGAAAGGAGGACATAATCAGATGGGCTTACAGGAAGGCTACTCCAACAACTACCAGGGTAGACAATTCGTCCCAAATCAGAACCGATTCCAAGGAGGAAATCAACAAAAGCAGCCCTTAATAAACTCGCAGCCCCAACCTTTCACAAATCCGCAACCTTCATCTTCAGCAACGGCTCCCAAGACGAGCTGAAGAACATGATGCAACAACTACTGGCGGGACAGCAAAAAGCCGCGGCTGAGATCAATACAAAAGTTGACACCATGTATGTGGACCTTAATGGGAAGTACGAAGCAGTACGGACTCACATGAAGCAGCTTGACACTCAGATTGCACAAACCGCTGAATCAGTTAAGAGGACATCAGGGACTCACGCAGAGGTGAACTACGTGAATGGAGGCCATGTGGAGAATCAGAGCTTGCAAGCTTCGGCGTCTAACTCTCAAGACGAGCTGAAGTTTCTTATGCACTTGGTTTTACTCAACCAACAAAAATCTGCTGATGAGGTCAATGTCAAGGTGGACAGCATGTACAATGATCTCAACAATAAGTTTGAAGCTGTTTGCACTCGCATGAAGAAGCTTGAGATTCAGATTGGTCAAACTGCTGAGGCATCAGAAAATCTTCCAGAAAGGGTATACATTCCTAAAGTGCCTTATCCAGTTTTACCTAGAGATCAGAGGGAGCCCATCAGTGCAGAGAAACCAACTGATTTTAAGAAGATAACTCAAGAAGAGATTAAGGCAGTCTTTGTAGAAGCAAGGAGTACACCACCAGCATTGAGGGTATTGCCTAAGGTTGAAGATCCCGGAAAATTCTTAGTCCCATGCTCCGTTGCTGGAGTTGAATTCAAGGACGCTCTTTGTGATTCCGGGTCTACTGTGAATCTCATGTCAAAGGCAATTGCAGAGAAGTTGAAAATTTCTAAGGTAAAGCCTAGTCATATGACTCTTCGATTTGCAAACACCTCCTCAACAACATCGTCTGGCAGCATTCACGATCTACCTGTCCGAATAGGGGATTGCCTAGTTCTAACCGATTTTCAGGTTGTGGAGATGAGAGAAGGTTATGGCATGCCCTTACTTCTTGGAAGACCGTTCATGGCTACTGTGGGTGCAATCATCGATATGCCAAATAGGCAAGTCTGCTTTTCCAAGATTGACAAGAATCTCTTCTAAGAAGCCGTTCCCATAGGAACAACCACACGCTCCTCCTGCATCTCAGCAGTGGATAAAGAGGAAGCACGCACTCCGATTCCGCAAGCACCTGCTCCACCACCCGGGAAATTTAGGGAGAAGACAAGGACACAGGGAAACATGCAGTGCAAAAAGATGACGGGAGGTTCTCAAATGACTTTGATCCCTCAAGGATATGATGGAAACTCGGTTGACTACAAGGTGAAGTGCAAAGGTCGTCCTAAACCTTTCTCTAGAGTTAGATCTATTCTTCCATCAGAATTGAAAGAGAAGGGTATTGGTGTTGTGAATGGAATGCTGAGTACGGTTCCGAACATGAGGATACCTGATTATGGAGCTTATTTTGGAGCAAGCTCTCAAACCCAGCCTAACTGACACATGGCACCAACGTCAAGCTTAGCGACGTAAAACAAGCGCTTTCGTGGGAGGCAACCCACCGGGTAACATGTAAATATCGTGAAGTTTTTCGTTCTTGTTCTATTTACGTTTCTTGTTTTGTTTGAGATTGTTTTTGCAGGCTTTTATTAAGTATCCGAGAAACCGCTCTGCTGGGAGTGAAGAGATCGATCGTTCCTACCAGGAACGCTCGTTCTACACAGAAGAAGGATAGAGAGCAGCACCAATAGCTCCACCAACGACCACTGAGCTTGTGGTTATTTCTATCACCCTTGTTATATCCATTTTTATTTTATGACACGTTTATTTTACGGGTTTCTCTTTCAGTTTTGTTTTAACCGGGACGGTTAAAAACAAGTCTGGGGGAGGGATTCATTTGTGTACTAACGATGTGTTTTGTGGATGTTTATTTCTTATATTTTTCAGTGTGTTTTTTATATTAAAAAAAAAATTATCGAGTCAAAACACTGTGTGAAATTTGTTAACTTTTTGGAATTGCAACATGTTCGATGTCATTGCCTTACGACTGTTTAGCATTGTTTGAGGATAGTTTGGAAACGCAGAAAAATCCATAACTTGATCATTTAGTGAATTTCTCAAATCATCTGAACTTAATCGAATTATCAGAACTTAATATGGACTTAATTTATCTCACTTAGGGGGTTGATAATCATGTATTGGATTTTACATTTGGAGTTTTCTTTGCATCATTTTTACCAATCTTTGCTAACTCCAAATGGCTAGACTTATCCTTAGTCTAGTACCACACCCTTACCATTTCCATGTTGAAACCCACTTATTTTCATTTACTGTCATTTGCATTCATGTGCAAAAACTATGGAGTATACGGACCGACACAACTTTTCTTTAGGATTGTGTCTAGATAGGTGGTCTCTTTCTGATTAAACTCATGGGATGTGTCTAGAAAAGTGATCTCTTTTCAAATATATTCATCGAAAATTTTCTTTTCAAAAGAGGATGAACTTTTAAATGGGTAGAAGTTTACATTCAAGAAATAAGCTTACATCGTTGAAATTCTTTTGATGCAGATCTTAGAGACTAACCGGTTCCATTCTTCGATATAAAAAAAAAGAATATAAAAAGAAAAGAAAATAAAAAAAAAAGAAAAAAAAGAAAAAGAAAAAGAGAATAAGAAAAGAAAACTGAAGGAACCGGGAAAGTCAAGGTAATATCGTTAAATTTCATAAAACGTTAAAAGAAATCATGTTCTTGTTTGTGACTTTGTTAAATAAGGGTAGAAGGATTAGAGTTAAGGAGAGTTGTGTACCTCCAAATTGGTTCGTGTCTCACGGTGATTTTGCATAATGATTTGCATCCGTTTGTACTGCTAAAAGGAACCGAAACACTTGATACCTAGACCATAACATGTTAGATATTCCCTTTGTGAGAGTACACGCATTTGATAATGAATGTTAAAAATTGAGTTCTACTTGATCATGAGATTTCATTTATTTACTACGGTTATGGAGAAGTACAATGAAGTACGGTTTGATCTGAACTTTGCGAATGCGGTTTACGGGCAATTGATTTAGAATGTGGTCCTATAAGTTTTACGGGTTTCACACGTTTTTCAAACCTCTCCTCTTTGTAAGATATCTAGTTTTGCTTGGGGACAAGCAAAGGTTTTAGTTGGGGAGAGTTGATCTTATGTGTTTTTAACGTATTTTGATTCGTTTTTAGTATTCGGTTTGAGTTTTGATTTGCATCTTTCGTTGGTTTTTCGAGTCTTTTCTATTGTTTTGAGTCTTTTACAGATTTTATGGAGTTCCAGAGGAGTTTGGCGTTTACGGACATATTCGAGTCGAGTTGACGTGGAAAACACGAGAAAGGATCAACTGAGCAGAACGACCGTTCTTGGGGCAGAACGACCAACCAGAACGATCGTTCCCTCCAAGGAACGATCATTCCCCTCTTCACCAACCATGCCGACACACCAAGGAGATCGACCGTTCTCTCCCATGTGGTCTTTCCCCTCTTCACCAACTCTGCCGACAAAAACCCAAGAGAACGACCGTTCTCTTCTCCGGAACGATCGTTCCCCGACACCGCATCTCACCTACTACGGATCGACCATGGGGAACTGTGAGGGCCGAAACTCACACTGTCAAAACTTATATTTAATGGGGGCTCGAAAATTCTATTTATAAAGAACTAAAGGACCGAAAATGCAAAAAAGATGAAAAGGGAGATTTTATTGATATTTTCCGAAAGTACAAGGGAAATTAGCAAAAGCTGAATAGTCTTAAATTGCTAAAACTCCTAATACTCGGATCTGGGATGGATTTAAACTTTACATGAGCGTACATATATATACTGGCAATCCTAGGAGGCTAAGACTTCAGATTTCCGATGTGAGACCTTGTCCTTCGCTCCCAGCCGCCGACTTAAGCTTTTTGGGCTCGATTTCCGGCCCGAGAGTCTTCCGTGATCCGTCCGCGCGTTCTGACCCAAATCCGGCCCGCCGATGAATAGTGATCCGTGAATAGTAACCCGATGAATAGTAATCCGAATCTCGATTTAAGCTCAATTCGATCTTTCGGTTAACCTTGTCTCGGGATGAATAGTGTTTTTAACGGTTTTTCCGCGTGAATAGTGTTCCGAGCGTTTTATGACTTCCGAGATTTGAACCGCCCGTTTTTTATTTGAACTTCCAGCCGCCGGTTTCAGTCTTGATGGCCAGCCGCCGGTTCCTTTGGCTTGTATGCTCGGCGACTGGTCCACGGCTGGCTGGACGTTCGTCACGGTCTTTCGGGGAACGTTTATGGACGTCTTTGGAGTCAGAACATGCAAACGGATGATCTCCGGGTCGGTCCGGGCATTGAGTTACGTTGACGGTCGGTCGACTGGACGATGTTCGGATGAGGAGTCTCGACTTGAGAAATGATCGTGGACATGCGATGAAGACCCGGCGGCTGGGACAAGTGCCAGCCGCCGGCCACGGACGAGGGGAGATCCGGCGGCTGGCCTCATCCCAGCCGCCGGCCACGGACGAGGGGAGATCTGGCGGCTGGCCTCATCCCAGCCGCCGGCCACGGACGAAGGGAGATCCGGCGGCTGGCCTCATCCCAGCCGCCGGCTGATAGACGAGTTTTAAACCCTATTTTCCTACTGCAAGTGCACAGCAAATCGTAGTAGTACTTAGGGGTCGATCCCACGAAGACCAAGTATTACACTATGGTTTTATAAGCTAGATTTAGAGCTAAGACAGATCAATATGGTTTGGGTAGCAAGTTACTAATCTAAAACGGATTTAAAAACAATATTAAGCAAGCGTTAGGTCAAGGCATCGTAGGCAATTCAGAGCAACGGATCAACAACTATTCAGGCAAAGATTAAGCACCAGTCTAGAACTCAAACATAAAGATAATATCAATCCACTCTCGTGGTATCAATATCTTTGTCTAACAACCTAGAAATCCTAACTCTCGTTGGTTCTAGTAAATCGCAGACAAGCTTTAAGATTAGGTCTGATATGTTCACAATTCTCCAATACATCTACTCTCGCAGGTAATGAATAAATTGCTCACCAATGTTTCTTCTAGCAACCTAGCAACTCTCGCTGTCTAAGTTAACCTAACATCAATGAATCAAGTGATCAAATCGATCCAAGCATTAAGAACAACAAGGGTGAAGACATCGATTTATTAGCCTATTTGTGTTTAACCCTAGCTCATGAATTCCTTTGAAAACCTTAACCTAACTAAGAGATCTACTCAAGCATAATGAAAGAAGAAAGCAAAACAATAAAATAAAAAGACTGCATCGATATTAAAATAAAAGAATAGGGTTCAGAAATCTTCTCCAGATGTTGCAGAGATTCTTCTCCCAAAAATAATACAAAGCTCTCTAGAGAATAGGAAAACTAAAGGTAGAAAGTAGAAAATAAAAGGCAGGATGTAAAAGATGATAAAAAACCTAAAACTAAAGAGGAGTATTTATATAAGAAGGCATAGGCGGCAGGAAGGGCGGCTGCTTCCTTTTAAAGTCGGCGGGATTAGGTTAAGTTGTCTCCTTTTAATTCTCTTCCGCGACAGCGAGCATGTGCTCGTTTGGTGGCCGAAAATTGCGAGCATGTGCTCGCCGATTGGAGTTGGTGATACTTTGCAGGATTTTCCTTCTTTTCTTCAATTCTTGTTCTTTTCTTTTCAAAAGGTTCCAAATGCTCCAAACTCCAATAACAG
Organism: Isatis tinctoria; assembly: GCA_010577795.1. Taxonomy (NCBI): domain Eukaryota; kingdom Viridiplantae; phylum Streptophyta; class Magnoliopsida; order Brassicales; family Brassicaceae; genus Isatis; species Isatis tinctoria. The sequence continues at coordinate 20,471,277 of CM021246.1, forward strand.
CTCCAAAGCTACCTAAAATCTCCTGAAATAAACTCAAAAACTCTAAAAAGCAATTAGATAATAAGGTTAGCATGGGTCAAAATCCCAACATATCAATTCCCCCAGACTTAGATCTTTGTTTGTCCTCAAACAAACTAAAACCTAAACCGAGAAGAAAGAGTTGAAAACAGGGATCTCACAATCTCAATCAGAATAATCGCACCAACTGTTTAAACCTGTAATCCACATTTTTATGAACCAATCCAAATATCGACCACCATGTACTTCTCCTTAGCCATATTGCAGTTTTTCCAGATTAACTCCACAAAATCTCAACTTCATCAACTATCCTTCATTGCATAGAGACTAACAATGCATCCAATGCCAAGAACCTTATAGACTCTTTCCCATATTATACCTTGACAAATACAACCATGTAATCCACCTATTTGGTACTCTTTCTCTCCCCCAGACTTATTCTTTTCTCATACTCTGCATTGATCTTTTGATCATCTTTTTTTTTTCTTTTTACGATTTCCTTTTCTTTTTTTTTTTTTTTTATTGCAAAGGTGTGACGAATAATGGGGTCATGGAAAATTTTCCTCTCCCTCGTTTCCACCTTTGTGTGATCATTCCTTTCAAAGTAAAATAATAGGGTCATGGGAAATTTTCCTACCCCTTTACTCAAAAGAAAATCATCTCATCTTTTCATTTGTTTCTCAGAATTTTTAGAATAAAGGAGAGGAGTACCAAACGCTTCCCACAACAGCCGCAGATGTCAGGTATGAATGAGAGAATCAAGCTCTTTGATCACCAGTTACAGTTGAAAGATCTCCGTAAATAGCTCAGGTCTGTAAAATCTGCTGAAAATATGGGTGTTTCTAGTGGACTGGCCAGACTTTGGATTTTTCATTAGTCTTAGCTGAATAGATCCTAAAGATATGGTCACTAAGTAAAAACAGCCAGCTCAATATTCTAAGAGATAGTTCATAAATCCTAATCAAAATTTTGACCCAATAAAACGGACTAAATAAAAAAAATAAAGAAGACTCAATAAATAAATAAAGTGCTGACTCAAGGTACGACCCTCCCCCAGACTTACTTCACACCGTCTCGGTGTGAAAATGAGCCAGAGAAGAGTTGTAGAAAACTTACCTGGGTCGGCAGGGCAGAGCAGCAAGGCGGAGCAGGTGCTCCGGAATAGAAGTGGGTGCTCGCCCGTTTTTTTTTTTTTTTTTTTTTTTTTTTTTTTTTACTGAAACAATGAAAACCAAAACCAAAAATTAGTATCAAAGAAAAATAAAAGTTAGAGACACTTACCAGTGGGTTGCCTCCCACCAAGCGCTTGGTTTAAGTCATTAGCTTGACTTTGGTGCCATGTATCAATCAGGTTGGGCTTGAGAGCTTGCTCCGAAACAAGCTCCACAATCAGATATCCTCATGTTCAGAACCGTAGTCAGCATTCCATTCACAACACCAATACCCTTCTCTTTCAACTCTGATGGAAAAATAGCTCTAACTCTAGAGAAAGGTTTAGGACGACCTTTGCACTTCACTTTGTAGTCAACCGAGTTTCCATCATATCCTTGAGGGATCAAAATCATTTGAGGACCTTGCGTGATCTTTTTGCACTGCATGTTTCCCTGCGTTTTTGTCTTCTTCATAAACTTCCCGGGTGGTGGAGCAGGTGCTCGCGGGATCGGAGGACGTGCTTCTTCTCTATCCACTGCAGAGATGCAAGAGGCGTGTGTGGTGGTTCCTGTAAGAACGGCTTTGTAGAAAACCGTTTTGTCAATCTTGGAAAAACAGACTCGCTTATTAGGCATATCAATGATCGCACCCACTGTAGCCATGAATGGCCTCCCAAGAAGCAAAGGCATGTCATAACCGTCTCTCATCTCTACAATCTGAAAATCAGTTGGAACTAGGCAATCCCCTATTTGGAGAGGTAGGTCTTGAATGCTGCCAGACGATGTTGATATGGAGGAGTTCGCAAAACGAAGAGTCATACGACTAGGCTTCATCTCAGAAATTTTCAACCTCTCTGCAATAGCCTTTGACATGAGATTAACAGTAGACCCAGAGTCACAAAGAGCTTCTTTGAATTCAACTCCTGTAATGGAGCATGGGACCAAGAACTTTCCAGGATCTTCAACCTTAGGCAATACCCTCAATGGTGGTGTACTCCTTGCTTCTACAAAGACTGCCTTAATCTCTTCTTCAGTCTCTCTGCAATTCCTAAAGAAATCAAGTATGTGACGATTTTTCAAGGCTTCTTCAAAGGAGATTTCTTCAGGAATCCTTCTCACCATCTTCTTAAAATCAGCTAGTTTCTCGGCATTGATGGGCTCCAACTGATCTCTAGGTAGAACTGGGTAAGGCACTTTAGGAATGTAGACCCTTGCTGGAAGATTTTCTGCAGGTTTGGTGGGAGCATCTCGGGGGAGCATGTGCTCTGTCGGAGAGCTAGGGTGCTCTGACGAGTGTCCTTCTCTTAGAGCTTTCTGATTCCTCTGGAGCTGGTACTCTGCAGCTCTTTCTTTCCCTTTTTCCGATTTCTGGGCTGGTGTTGCAGCTGTTTGTCCTGTCTTTCCACTTCTTGTCTCAACTGCATTGACATACCCTTTCCAAGGATTCACCTCTGCCTTCTCAGGAGGAATTCCTGATGCCTCAGCATTTTTCGCAACCTGAATTTCAAGCTTCTTCACATGAGTGCAAACAGCTTCAAACTTACTATGGAGATCATTGTACATGCTGTCCACCTTGACATTGATCTCATTAGCAGATTTCTGTTGGCTGAGTAGAACCAACTGCATGAGAGACTTCAGCTCGTCATGGGAGTTAGACGCCTGAGCTTGAAAGCTCTGATTCTCCACATAGCCTTCATTCACGTAGTTTACCTCTGCATATTGCTCATTGCTTCTGTTTGCGCAAAGCTGGATACTTCTCTGATGTCTCTCCAATAACAAGTTCACTTTTGCTTCCAGCTCACTGATCTTCTGCGATTCAACACTGCTGACATATCTATTCTCATCATACTCATGGCAGCGATTTCCAGAACTTGTAGCCAAGTTCTCAATCAGCTCAAACGCGCCTTCCTTCGATCTGGTGTAGAAATTTCCATTGCTGGCTGCATTCAGGGCGTTTCTGCTTTCCCAATCAACACCATCATAGAATGTGCTCAGGATCTGCTCATCGCTGAACCCATGGTGAGGGCAATCTCTGCGGTACTCCTTGTACCTTTCCACGCTTCGCAAAAAGCCTCTCCAGACTGTTGTTGGAACGAAGAGATCTTGTTCCTTAGAGCTGCGGTTTTGGACTTGGTGTAGAACTTGTCCAAGAATGCCGACCTAGCATCAGCCCATGTCGCCAGAGATCCAGGTGCCAATGACTTAAGCCAGCGCAAAGCCTTGTCCGCCAAAGAGAATGAGAAGAGTTTGCATTTGAGGAAGTCAGGAGGTACCCCATTGGATCCGGTAGTACTGCAGATCTCTTCGAAATCTTCAACATGCTCCATCGGATTTTCTGCAGCCAAACCGTGGAACAAATGCTGCTTCACTAAAGCGATCATCTGAGGCTTGATCTCATAGTCTTGCCTCTCGATTATAGGTGGGATAATCGCAGCTCTGTTTTGATTAGATGCATGAGGCACATGTATGTCCCCAATGGCACGCTTTTGCTGTGGTTGTAGCTGTTGTTGCAACTGTTGCATCTGCTGCTCTAACCTTCGAATTTCAGCAGCTACATAGCCACTGCCAGCTCGGTTGTCGGTTTCGTCGCCCATGTTGGCTGGATCCGACTTCTGCTTCTAATCAGCTCGTTCGAACCTTGCTATCTCTTGATTGTCCTGAAACACACAGGAGAAGAAGAACACGTTAGTAAATCTTAGACTAAAAATTTCGCCGAAAACCAAAGGTAATAATTTGGTCCCCGGCAACGGCGCCAAAAACTTGATGTACGAGTTTTAAACCCTATTTTCCTACTGCAAGTGCACAGCAAATCGTAGTAGTACTTAGGGGTCGATCCCACGAAGACCAAGTATTACACTATGGTTTTATAAGCTAGATTTAGAGCTAAGACAGATCAATATGGTTTGGGTAGCAAGTTACTAATCTAAAACGGATTTAAAAACAATATTAAGCAAGCGTTAGGTCAAGGCAAATCGTAGGCAATTCAGAGCAACGGATCAACAACTATTCAGGCAAAGATTAAGCACAGTCTAGAACTCAAACATAAAGATAATATCAATCCACTCTCGTGGTATCAATATCTTTGTCTAACAACCTAGAAATCCTAACTCTCGTTGGTTCTAGTAAATCGCAGACAAGCTTTAAGATTAGGTCTGATATGTTCACAATTCTCCAATACATCTACTCTCGCAGGTAATGAATAATTGCTCACCAATGTTTCTTCTAGCAACCTAGCAACTCTCGCTGTCTAAGTTAACCTAACATCAATGAATCAAGTGATCAAATCGATCCAAGCATTAAGAACAACAAGGGTGAAGACATCGATTTATTAGCCTATTTGTGTTTAACCCTAGCTCATGAATTCCTTTGAAAACCTTAACCTAACTAAGAGATCTACTCAAGCATAATGAAAGAAGAAAGCAAAACAATAAAATAAAAAGACTGCATCGATATTAAAATAAAAGAATAGGGTTCAGAAATCTTCTCCAGATGTTGCAGAGATTCTTCTCCCAAAAATAATACAAAGCTCTCTAGAGAATAGGAAAACTAAAGGTAGAAAGTAGAAAATAAAAGGCAGGATGTAAAAGATGATAAAAAACCTAAAACTAAAGAGGAGTATTTATATAAGAAGGCATAGGCGGCAGGAAGGGCGGCTGCTTCCTTTTAAAGTCGGCGGGATTAGGTTAAGTTGTCTCCTTTTAATTCTCTTCCGCGACAGCGAGCATGTGCTCGTTTGGTGGCCGAAAATTGCGAGCATGTGCTCGCCGATTGGAGTTGGTGATACTTTGCAGGATTTTCCTTCTTTTCTTCAATTCTTGTTCTTTTCTTTTCAAAAGGTTCCAAATGCTCCAAACTCCAATAACAGCTCCAAAGCTACCTAAAATCTCCTGAAATAAACTCAAAAACTCTAAAAAGCAATTAGATAATAAGGTTAGCATGGGTCAAAATCCCAACATATCACCGGCCACGGACGAAGGGAGATCCGGCGGCTGGCAAAGGGAGATCCGGCGGCTGGCCTCATCCCAGCCGCCGGCCATGGACGAAGGGAGATCCGGCGGCTGGCACTTGTCCCAGCCGCCGGCCGTTGGTGAAAGAGAATCCGGCGGCTGGCCATGTCCCAGCCGCCGGTTGACTTCCTGGACGGATCGTGGGCAGTTTGCCTTAGCTCGTCCGTTCCACGTTCGGGATAAGTTTCATTTGGTCTTGTCCTTGATTTCTCGTTCCGTCAATCTTCGAGGAGGGGATTTCGACCCCAACAGGAACGATCGTTCTCCACCTAGAACGACCGTTCCCCGTCTCACCTACTTCCCTCACCTTGGCCTATATATAGAACTCACTCTTGATGTTAAAAAAGACACCATCTTCTTCCTTCTCTCTTCTCTAGCTTCAAAGCATTGGTCTCTCTTCAGTTTTAAGTTTTATGTTTATGCTTTTATTAAGTTTTATTTAGTTTCTTTTAAGCTTTATATATTTATGCTTATGCTTTAAGTTTTACTTTCAGTTCTTATATTTATGCTTATGCTTTAAGTTTTAGTTTCAGTTCTTATATTTATGCTTTACTTTCGTTCTTATAAGTTTATATCCAGCTTTTGTTATCTATTCAAGTTTTTATGATGAACTTTATAATCTCTTTGTTATATTCTTCTTTAATCATGTCTGAGTAGATCTCTTAGTTAGGTTAAGGTTTGTCAAGGGAATTCATGAGCTTTATGGTTAAACACAAATAGGCTATTCAAATCAATGTCTTCACCTTTGTTGTTCTTAATGCTTAGATCGAATTGATCACTTGATTTTATGATATTGGGTTAAACTTAGACAGCGAGAGTTGCTAGGTTGCTAGAAAGAACACAGGTGAGCAATTTATTCATTACCTGCGAGAGTAGATGTATAGGAGAATTGTGAACATATCAAACCTATCCTTAGTGCTTGTCTACGATCTCTAGTACCAGCGAGAGTTAGGATTTCTAGGTTGATAGACAAAGATATTGATACCACGAGAGTGGATTGATATTATCTTAGTGTTTGAGTTCTAGACTTATGCTTAATCACTGCCTGAATAGTTGTTTGAACCGTTGCTCTGAATCTCCTGCGATATTCCTTGACCTAACGCTTGTTTAAAATTATCTTTACAACCGATTTCGCTTTTATTATTGCTATCTACAAAAACCAAAAACATATTTGAATTGTCTTAGCTCTTAATTTAGCTCATTAAGTCAAAGTGTGAAAACTGGTCTTCGTGGGATCGACCCCTAAATACTACTTCGTATGATGTGCACTTGCAGTAGGAAATAAGGGTTTAAAACTCGTGTATCACCTTCTTACTTGGTTTGTCTTTACTGCTGCTGGCATTTCCAAGACCTACGAAGTTAGCAACATGGTCCTTCATCTTCTTTAATCTCCCTTCCTCTTGAACCAACATAGCCTTTAATTCCTTAAAGTTCCATTTATCCTTAATGGTGTTGTAATTCACCTGGAAATGGCTAAACTCAAAAGGTAGAGAGTTCATGATGAATTGGACCAAGAACTGCTCATGCACTTCCATTCCTAAGGTCGTTAACTTTGCTGCCAAGTTAGACATGTGTGTCACATGATCATGAATTGGCTGGGACCAGTCAAATTTTCTTGTAGTTAGCTCATTCATTAAGCTTCCTACAATAGACTTGTCAGCCAAATCTGATTGTGAACACTCCTTAATTTTCTGTAAGAATTCCCTAGCCTTCTCTGTCTTAGGCATAGATGGCTTGATACTTTCTGCCATCGTCATTCTCATGAGGTTCAGGCTCAGCCTATTAGATCGCTCCCATCTCTCATACCGAGACTTTTCAGATTCTGAGCTATCCTCTGTAATGGCTGAAGGCTCCTCATCTGTTAGGATTGCAGAGTCCAATGCCATAACACCTAGTGTAAACCGGATCTGTTCGGACCACTCTCCATAATTCAGCCCATTAAACTTCACGACAGAGTTAGCAGATGCAAACAGATTTGATGAAGCTGCAAGCATTAATACATGCTTAACCATTAGTGCTTTGAAAATTTTAATTCAGACTCATAGACAGCAATATTTTAAATTTTATTGCATGTATTTAACTAACCTTTGGGCAATACTTAAACACAAACACTTTCAGTGATGCTAGTATTTTTAGATCTTTAATGATTAGTTAACTCATACACAAATCAAATAGCATGCTACCTTTGGGTAAACATTCTATTGATTATAGTAAGATATAACTAATCCTTTATGTATTACTAACTATATACAATGATCCACCTTTGTGTGATCTCCTAGTATATAGATAGCAACAACAATTGATCAATCAAACTTTAATGTCATTTAGAGCATCTCTTTAATCATGATCAATTGTTATATGTATATTTTATGTATTTATTTTAATATCTATATGTATATAATAAGGCCACTTTAGTGACTAACATATTATAAATAATATAAAAACTAAAATTTTAATTAATAAATTTCTTTATTATGTTAATATTTCATAACATAAATTATTTAATGTGTTAATATTTCATAACACAACTATTTATTAAAATGCAGCGGAAGCATTTTCTTTCTTAAAACATATAGTAAACTAAACCAATCACTACCAACACGTTAAACATTTTAGTTAACCATAATTTAACGGCAGTGTTAATTATTTACTACAAGTGTGCAAACGGTTTCTTAGTTTTCTTATCGTCTTAACATAACGTAAGAACACTAATCAAAAGGAACCCACGAATTTTTTATTAGCACTAACCGACACAACCGCAAGCGATCAAATTCCAGACCAGTCTGTGTTACGTTAAAACGTGTGTTCAACCAAACGTCAATTCATGCAAATTTCATGCAAACGTGTATTATGTTAAACTACGTTCGTTACGTTACGCAAACGGTTTACGGATCTATCATGCTATCACACGAATTCAATTCAGGATGAATTAAGCAAATCTAAACCTTGCTCTGATACCACATGTAAACTATAATTCTCAGGATCTAGATTTGGGTTAATTCAATCCTAAACAGGTTTCTTACAGAAGAAGAAAGAGTCACTCACCTTGATCCATGCTTTGATGACTTGTCATGCATCAATACTTCAATTGATCTTCTTCTTCCCTTTGCCTTTCCTCCTTATGACTCCTTTGATGGACAAGGAGACAAAGTCCTTCTCTCTCTCTACTACGATCACTACTCGACGGTTTTCTTTATGTTCTTTTGTTCTCGTTATCGTGTTAAAAAAAAAACACATGACTGTTGTTGTGTTTATATATCAATAGTGTTGGTGTTCCTCCTAGTGTGAGGAAACCATGGGTTTGGTTGATATGAAACCAAATCAGAAGTCTTGTGTGAAAATCAGAAGTCTTGTGTTGATTCTGAAGTCTTGTGTAGAAACTGAAGTCTTGTGAAGAATTCTCAAGTCTTGTGTAGAATTCCCAAGTCTTGTGTTGAAGGTTTTTATAAGGGTTTATTAGGTTCTTTTCCTAATACCTATATAAGCCTTGTGACCTGTTTTTTATGAGACACACATAGACACAATACACTAAAAGAGAGAGAGAAAGAAGAAGAGAGGAAAGAAGGAGAGAAGAAAGGGTTTTCGTCTGGTTTCGTCAGGGCTGTGTTCGAGGGCTCGAAAGTGGTCCGATCTGGCCGATATTTTGTGAGAAGCTTTGTGACTCAGTGGGTTTGAGATTCAACGGTGGGATTGTCGTTTCAACGGTTGGTTTCTCGTGAATCGGGGTTTTAGTGAAGCTGGTCGCTATAGTTCTTCAGCAGTTGCAGTCTTGAGTGTTTGGTAAATCTGACGGTGAGTTCTTCTCTGATTGAGCTGAAATTTGGCAGAGGTGTTGTTGACTTGTTCATCTTGGATTTGTACGGTGGGATTGTTCTCTGGTTGCCGGAATCCTAGTGAGCTGAGGTCGTTTGTATCTGCTAGTTTTGTAAGCTTGTATTGCTCTCTTGTTGAGCTCTCTTGTTGTTGGAGATTGCTCTCTTTGAGCCTTAGTCTCTGGGTTTGTTCTGTAGGAACAGGGAGGACGTGGTTGTAACACTCAAACATTTGATATAGTGGATTTTGAGTGGACTACGGTCCCGTGGTTTTTCCTTCTCACATCGAGGAGGTTTTCCACGTAAAAAGATTGTGTGTCATTTAGTTTCTTGCTTAGATCATTTGTGCCATAGTTCAAGCTCTCTCCTCACAGGCTCAGACAATTGCGGGGAACTTTATTCCGCTGCGCATTCGCGTGTTTCGTGTTTTCCCCAACAGAGTGGTATCAGAGCTTAAGGTTGTGAGCTTTGGGTTATTGGTTTGCTTGTGTGAGTGATGGAAAAGATGGAGAATATGGGCAGAATGATAAGCTTGAATGGTAACAACAATTATCATCTATGGAAGGGCAAGATGGAGGATCTGCTCTTTGTGAAAGAATTTCACCTACCAGTATTTCAGGAGGAGAAACCTGATAATAAGACTGAGGATGAATGGAAGTTGCTGCATCGCCGAGTGTGTGGTTTGATAAGGCAGTGGATAGATGATAATGTGTTGCATCATATTGAAAATGAGGTTAATGCTCGCTCTTTGTGGTTGAAGCTGGAGCAGTTATATGCTCGGAAAACCGGGAATAACAAGATGCTTATGATCAAGAAGTTGATTGAGTTGAGGTATCAGGATGGAACTCCGATGACAGATCACTTGAATGCGTTCCAGGGATTGCTCAACAAGTTGTCTGATATGGGCATCAGGTTTGATGATGAGATTCACGGTTTGTGGCTTCTTGGTACATTACCAGATTCTTGGGAGGTATTCATAATGTCTCTTTGTAACTCCGCGTCGGAAGGTGTCATTTCGATGGATTCAGTGAAGAACAGTGTGTTGAATGAGGAGACAAGAAGGCAGTCAAATGCTAGTTCCTCACATTCAGATGTTCTGGTTACTGAGTCAAGGGGGAGAAGTTCACATAGAGAGTCCAAGAAGGAAAAGAGCAGGAGCAGGAGCAAGTCTAATAAATTTGCTAATATGGAGTGCTATTTCTGTCATAAGAAAGGGCACATGAAGAAAGATTTGTTGAAGAAAGACAAGCAGCAAGGAAAGCAAGAAGAAGTAGATCGGGTGACAGTCACCCAAGATGAGTTTCTCATTCTTCTTGAGGATAATGCCATTAATGTATGCCAAGACACCAGTTGGGTGATTGACAGTGGAGCTACTACTCATGCTACATCACAACGGGATTTGTTCTCTACCTACACTCTAGGTAAGTATGGTTCTGTAAAGATGGGTAATGATGGTTTGGCTCAGGTTGTTGGCATTGGTGATATTTGCTTGGAGACTAGTCTTGGGACTAGGTTGTGAAGGAATTTGTTCAGGTTTTAATCGGATTAAAACAGCCCTAACAACATCCTAACCCACGGATCGTGTTAAGTGAATCCTTGATGGATCTCGAACATACCTGGAGATTTGCAGCGGAAGGAGAACATGTAATCGAGATAATCAAGCACCTCAAGTGCTGCGCCTCTACAGAAGTCCACACAACACACAAACTGGACGACGGGATGCTAGTACCGGAGCGAACGATTCGCCTTCGGGTTTTCTGAAACGTTTTCTCTGTTTTCTGTGATTTTCTCAAGCTTCCAAGAGCTTCACTTGTGTATTTAACTCGAGCAGCCCTCATATCATATATATAGGCTGGAGTTGCCGACAGGTGTCGATCGACACCCACCATTGGTGTCGATCGACACCCTCACAGAAAGTCAACATCGAGAAGACGATGCGACAGGTGTCGATCGACACCCACCATTAGTGTCGATCGACACCCTCATAGAAAAACGATATCGACGTATATCTTATATACGTTGATCATAATCATTACTCTAATGATCAAAACCCAATTTATATTATCCAGTTGCTTAGGTGTGTGACCCTATAGGATCATTTATAATGGTAATGAGTTCATAACTCATAAGTTATAAGCGGCTTCTAGCAAAACATTATAACCGTCCAATATCATATGATTGTCTTATCTTGACATCACGACTCTACTAGAGTAAATACATGTCTGATTTCAGGACATTCCCTTCAATCTCCCACTTGCACTGGAATCAACTATTCCCATAATCCCTTTGTCTCTATATCTCGATCTGGCATAAGGCAAGAACTCGTGTCATCCTTAATCACCAAACCATGTTTATCGAACTTCGATTTATACTGATAAGACAAACGATTGACATTCAACCGTTTGAGCGCGGCCACGCATTTCCAGTATCAAATCTTCGATAGGCCCAGAGATATTTATCTCCCGTTATATGGGAGGGACAAATTCCATCTTGTTCCATCCCTGTTTCCTACACACTTCATAATATGCCCAATCATGCCTTTATAGCCACCAGTTACGGCTGACGTTTGACAAGGTCAAAGCATACCAATTCATATGTAAGAAAACATGATGAACTCAGGTCAAAGGACTATACTCTATAGTCGTAATGAGAAACTCTTATGACACTCATATAACAATCTGTAGAGTTCTCATTAGCGGGTCATGTCCGATTATGTGTTCTCTAACACATATCTATGTGATTGACTTAATACTCCTCTTAATGACTCCATGAAACTTAGTTCATCAGTCACCTCACATACTAGTCTCACGCGTTATCATGTCCAACTTTGATAACCTCGACTATGGACACAAATAATTTATGTCATCTACCACTTATAGAGTTTCATGATCAAATCACGTATTTGATGATCTATAAGAGTGCCATAAATTACTCTTGGACAATTATTTAATAACACCATTAAATAACAATGAAACAATTTCATTAAATAAAATAACCAAATGTATGTTTACATGAACATCAAAAACATAAATATGATAACTCCCACTAAAACAAGATTACTGCTTAAGGAATCTAATGCCTATAGCAGCTGCATGACTCTCATGCTTCGGTCGTGGGAGTGGCTTAGTCAACGGGTCAGCAACGTTCTCGTCTGTCGGAACTCTGCTGATCTTGACGTCACCTCTCTCAATGATATCACGAATCAGATGATATCTCCTCTCAATGTGTTTGGATTTCTGATGTGATCTGGGCTCCTTAGCCTGAGCTATGGCACCATTGTTGTCACAAAACAATGCCACAGGCTCAGAAATGCTAGGAATCACACCAAGCTCAGTAATGAACTTCCTGATCCAAACAGCCTCCTTCGCCGCTTCAGAAGCAGCGATGTATTCAGCCTCGGTCGTTGAGTCCGCCACGGTGCTCTGCTTGGAACTCTTCCAACTAACTGCACCTCCATTCAGACAGAAGACGTAACCAGACTGAGATCGGAAATCGTCTCTATCTGTCTGAAAGCTGGCGTCCGTATAACCACTCACTACAAGCTCATCACTTCCTCCGTACACTAAGAACTTATCCTTGGTATTTCTCAAATACTTCAGGATTGTCTTGACGGCAGTCCAGTGACTCTCACCGGGATCTGATTGGTATCGACTCGTCATGCTTAAAGCACAAGCAACATCTGGACGAGTACAAAGCATGGCATACATAATAGATCCTACTGCAGAAGCAAAAGGAATCCTACTCATGCGCTCTCGCTCAGCAGGTGTCGAAGGACACTGCTTCTTGCTGAGAGTAATGCCATGAGACATCGGAAGCAAGCCCTTCTTGGAATCATGCATGTTGAACCTGTGTAGAACCTTATCGATATAAGTGTCCTGACACAGTCCAATCAGCCTCTTTGATCTATCTCTATAGATCCTTATTCCAAGAATATAGGCGGCTTCACCCATGTCTTTCATCGAGAAACAACTTCCGAGCCAGTCCTTTACTGACTGAAGTAACGGAATATCATCTCCTATGAGAAGTATGTCGTCTACATACAATACGAGAAATGCAACTGCGCTCCCACTAGTCTTCTTGTAAACGCAAGGTTCCTCTTCGTTTCTGATGAAGTTAAACTTTTTAACTGCTTCATCAAAACGTAGGTTCCAACTCCGAGATGCTTGCTTGAATCCATAAATGGATTTATGAAGCTTGCATACTTTCCCAGCAGCATTAGGATCAATGAAACCCGGAGGTTGTGTCATGTACACATCCTCCTCCAGAATCCCGTTAAGGAAAGCTGTTTTCACATCCATTTGCCAAATCTCATAATCATAATGAGCGGCTGTTGCTAGGAGAATCCGAATAGATTTAAGCATAGCGACTGGGGAATAGGTTTCATCATAGTCAACACCTTGAACTTGTTTGAAACCTTTTGCCACCAACCTAGCTTTGTAAATCTGAACGTTTCCATCCACATCGATCTTCTTCTTGAAGACCCATTTACACTCAATGGCTTTCACACCATCAGGTAAATCACCCAAAGTCCATACTTGGTTTTGTGACATGGAACCGATTTCGGATTCAGCGGCTTTAAACCACTTTTCGGAGTCAGGGCCCATCATTGCTTCTTCGAAAGTCGCAGGTTCGTCACTGTCAATGATCAAGAGATCATGACAATTAGTCACAAGAAATCCATATCTCTCGGGCTCTTGACGAATCCTTTCGGATCTGCGAACTTCTGGCATCACAGGTTCGGACTCTACAACTCTTTGTAGATCCAGTCGTTGCTCTTCCTCGACAGGTTGAGCAGGCTCCTGTGATTCTCGAACTTCTTCGAGTTGTACTTTACTCCCACTGTTCTTCTTGGAAAGAAATTCTCTCTCAAGAAAAACACAGTTCTTAGCAACAAACACTTTGTTCTCAGAACGGTTGTAAAAGTAGTAAGCCTTGGTTTCCTTAGGATAACCAACGAAGTAGCACTTATCAGATTTGGGTTCAAGCTTATCAGATATCAACCGCTTGACATAAGCTTCACAACCCCAAATTTTAAGAAAAGACAAACTTGGAACTTTTCCAGTCCACATCTCATATGGTGTCTTCTCGACTGATTTTGATGGAACTCTGTTTAGCGTAAACGCAGACGTTCTAGAGCGTATCCCCAAAAGGATAATGGAAGATCTACTTGACTCATCATCGATCGAACCATATCTAATAAAGTCTGATTCCTCCTTTCAGACACACCATTCCACTGAGGTGTTCCAGGAGGAGTGAGTGTGAAACAATTCCACAATTACTCAGATGATCACTGAACTCTTGGCTTAAGTACTCACCTCCACGATCTGATCGAAGAGCTTTGATACTTTTGCCAAGTTGGTTCTGTACTTCATTTTGGAACTCCTTGAACTTTTCAAAGGATTCCGATTTATGTCTCATTAAATAGACATAACCAAATCTACTGAAGTCATCAGTAAACGTGATGAAGTACTGAAAGTTTCCTCTAGCACTAACACTCATTGGACCACATACATCGGTATGTATTAGTCCCAATAGGTCACCGGCCCTTTCATTAAATTTGTTGAAAGGGGCCTTTGTCATTTTGCCCAATAAGCAGGATTCACACTTCTCAAATGATTCAAAATCAAATGAGTCCAAAAGTCCATCATTATGAAGCTTTTGAATCCTTTTCTCATTGATGTGGCCCAAACGACAATGCCAGAGAAACGTAGGGTTCGAGTCATTGGTTCTTAACCGTTTAGTACTTATGTTATAGACAGGCAAAGATTGGTTAAGAATATAAAGTCCATTCTCTAATGGAGCACTACCATAAAACATTTCATTACGATCAAAAGAACAACACTTGTTTTTAATCGAAAAATGAAAGTCTTCTAAATCCAAACAGAATAGAAATGATGTTTTGCTTATAGCAGGTACATAGTAGCAATTATTCAATTCTAAAACCAAGCCTGACGGCAAAGACAAATGATAAGTTCCTACGGCCAATGCAGCAACTCTTGCTCCATTCCCAACCCGTAGGTCCACTTGTCCCTTCTCCAGCGTTCTACTGTTGCTTAGACCCTGCATATTTGTACAAATATGAGCGCCACAGCCGGTATCTAATACCCAAGACTTAGAACCTGAAGTAGTAACATTTACTTCTATAACATAGATACCTGAAGAAGTCGTCTCATACGTCTTCTTCGAGTTCTTTAGATCTCCAAGATACTCTTTGCAATTTCTCTTCAATGCCCAGACTTATTGCAGTAATGGCATTTATCAGCATCAGTAGGGCCGCGTTTGGGTTTGGAAGAAGCCTCAGGCTTATCCTGATTCTCAATCTGGAATGCCTTAGCTTTTCCTTTACCCTTAGCATGTTTCTTAAACTTTTTACCCCCTTGCACCAAAAGTACATTAGGGGTGCCCTTTTTGATGTTTGGCTCAGCTGTCTTGAGCATGCCATGCAGTTCCGTCAAAGTCTTTGTCATGTTGTTCATGTTATAGTTCATGATAAACTGATCAAAGCTTGACGGCAACGACTGCAAAATGATGTCCGTAGCCAACTCTTGGCTAAGGGGACAATCCAGTTTTGCCAAGTTATCAATATAACCCATCATTTTAATGACATGTGGGCTAACTGGACCATCCTTTGGTAGCCTGCACTCAATGAGAGACTTAACCGTCTGGTATCTCTCAGTTCGTGCTTGCTCCTGAAACATCCCTTTCAGGCTAGTGATCATCTCAACAGGTGACGCCACGTTCTCGTATTGCTTCTGCAAGTCCGAGTTCATGGTAGCCAGCATGAGACAACTCACATCGACCTCATCATTGGAATGCTTCTCCCAAGCATTCCTTTCAGCGTGTCGGCATTGTATTTCGGTTTCTCAGGGAGAACCTTCTCAAGGACATATTCCTTTTCTCCTGCTTGAGAACAATTCTCAAGTTCCGATACCATTCAAGGAAGTTCGATCCATTAAGCTTGTCCTTCTCAAGGATGGATCGAAGCGAGAATGTGTTTCTGTGAGGGGAGCTAGCCATAGCAGAAAAAACACAAAATGAGAGTTTAGTTTCGATGTTCAAGAAATGAGAAATCTTTACAATAAGAAACTCACATTATATTCAAAACAATTTTCCTCAATTGAATATAATGATCCAAGATCCATTTCACAAAAAATTTGAGTGAGCTTTGGCCCATCGCCCAAACTTTTAGCTATTTAGGTAAGCAACACTTTGCTAATTATATCATATATAATTCTTGTCTCGGATTAATATCTTATATCAAATCCGATCCTATATCTCTGAGCCCAAAACTATTTTGATAGCCCAGTTAAGCAAACCAATCTTTTAAGTCCGTAGTAACGATTACAACCTGCCTCACTCATGTAATTGCGGACACCCTGCTTTGGCAGACCCATCACACAATGAAACGAGCCTTGACAGTTGACAAGATTGGGAAGATATTAAAAGCTTAATATTTTGTTTGAGGAACTGAACCTTAAATCTAGTTTATATCAATTATATATCCTAGATATTTCAACTTGTTTTAAACCTTTAAAAATTCTTAAGTTAAACAAGCTAGGAACGCAAATTCTGAAGTGGTGTCGATCGACATCAGATCAGTGTCGATCGACACAACTAGTTTGTGTTGACCGACAGATTCCGATCCGGTTCAATCGCGATAAACCATTTAACCGATTAAACCGATCGAATCAATTTGCAAATAACCGACCGGTGTCGATCGACACTACATTAGTGTCGGTCGACACCAACCAAATCGGTTCAATGAACGATAACCGATTTACCGCTTGAACCGATCGCAATTATCCGGTTCAATCCAATTGAACCAAACGCGATGAACCGATTGGTGTCGATCGACACTACTTTAGTGTCGGTCGACACCAGTGGTTTGAGGAAACACGATCTTCGATCGTGACCTAAAAGTTCACGCGAAAACCCGATCGGTGTCGATCGACACACACATGGTGTCGATCGACACCCGTTTCGCACAAGCCCTGGATATAACGATTTATGCAACAAAAACAGTTTTTGAACATAATAATCTAGCAAGCAATCCTATATATATCATATATATCTCGTTTTGAATTCAACCAATTCAATTATAAGCTCCAGATTCAATAAAACAAACCTCTCTGATACCACTGAAGGATTTGTTCAGGTTTTAATCGGATTAAAACAGCCCTAACAACATCCTAACCACGGATCGTGTTAAGTGAATCTTGATGGATCTCGAACATACCTGGAGATTTGCAGCGGAAGGAGAACAGGTAATCGAGATAATCAAGCGCCTCAAGTGCTGCGCCTCTACAGAAGTCCACACGCACACAAACTGGACGACGGGATGCTAGTACCGGAGCGAACGATTCGCCTTCGGGTTTTCTGAAACGTTTTCTCTGTTTTCTGTGATTTTCTCAAGCTTCCAAGAGCTTCACTTGTGTATTTAACTCGAGCAGCCCTCATATCATATATATAGGCTGGAGTTGCCGACAGGTGTCGATCGACACCCACCATTGGTGTCGATCGACACCCTCACAGAAAGTCAAACATCGAGAAGACAATGCCGACAGGTGTCGATCGACACCCACCATTAGTGTCGATCGACACCCATAGAAAAACGATATCGACGTATATCTTATATACGTTGATCATAATCATTACTCTAATGATCAAAACCCAATTTATATTATCCAGTTTGCTTAGGTGTGTGACCCTATAGGATCATATGATAATGGTAATGAGTTCATAACTCATAAGTTATAAGCGGCTTCTAGCAAAACATTATAACCGTCCAATATCATATGATTGTCTTATCTTGACATCACGACTCTACTAGAGTAAATACATGTCTGATTTCAGGACATTCCTTCAGGTTGATGCTTAAGGATGTTAAGCATGTTCCAAACTTGAGGATGAATTTGATATCTACAGGAAGACTTGATGATGAGGTTTTACAGTTTACACGGTGGTGGTAAATGGAAGCTTTCACGTGGTTCTCTGTTGTGGCTCGAGGTGAGAAGCTTCATCTTCTTTCTATTTGATGCAGGCTAAGGTCTCTAAAGATTCTGTTAATGCAGTGGAGAATGTTGATGCCATGAGCAATGGCATAAGAGACTCGGTCACATGAGTGAGAAGGGTATGTCTGTGTTGTCAAAGAAGGAGGTCATTCCAGGAATCTCTGGTTTGCACTTGCCTAAGTGTGCACATTGTTTGCATGGAAAACAACACAGAGTTTCTTTCAAGTCTTCTGCACCTTCTAGAAAATCTGAGGTACTTGACTTGGTGCATTCAGATGTGTGTGGTCCAATGAAGACAAAATCTCTTGGGTGCATCATATTTTGTCACATTCATTGATGACCATTCTAGGAAGTTGTGGGTTTTCACGATGAAGACCAAAGATCAGGTTCTGGATATTTCAAGCATTTTGTGGCATTGGTTGAGAGACAAACGGGAAAGAATTGAAGTGTATCCGCAGTGATAATGGTGGTGAGTATTCTGGACCATTTGATGCTTATTGCAAAGAGCATGGTATTAGGCATCAGTTCACGCCGCCTAAGACTCCACAGTTGAATGGGTTGGCTGAGAGGATGAACAGGACTATTGTCGAGAGGATGAGATGTTTGATTTCACAGTCAGGCTTATCGATGACTTTCTGGGGTGAGGCTTTGAGCACAGTTGTTCATGTGCTGAATTTGTCACCAAGTGCTCCATTGGAGGGTGATGTTCCAGAGAGAGTTTGGACCGGTAAGGATGTTTCTTATGGTCATTTGAGGGTCTTTGGGTGTAAGGCATTTGTTCATATACCTAAGGATGAGAGATCGAAGCTTGAGATGAAGTCACGGCAATGTGTGTTCATTGGTTATGGTCAGGATGAGTTTGGATACAGATTTTATGATCCCGTTGAGAAGAAGCTCGTAAGGAGCAGAGATGTTGTGTTCATGGAAGATCAAACAATTAAGGATATTGACAAGTCCGGAAAACCAACTCAGAGTAATGAGAGTTTGATCGATTTAGAGGCTAGTCCTTCTACATCTGTCCACGGTCAGGTCGAGGATGAGGTTCAAGATGATACACCTGGTGCAGATGCTCCCGCACATGAAGATGGTATTGGTGATCATGGTGACGATCATGGTGAGACACCAACTACTGAGAACCCTCCTATTGTTAGAAGATCCGAGAGAGGTCTAAAACCATCGACAAGGTATGATCCTAGTGAGTATGTGTTACTTACTGATGGGGGAGAGCCTGAAAGCTTTGATGAAGCTATGGAATGTGAACACAAAGATAAGTGGCTTGGTGCTGCTGGTGATGAGATGGATTCTTTTGAAGAGAATCACACATTTGAGTTGGTGAAGTTGCCTAAGGGCAAGAAGGCATTGCTTAATAAGTGGGTGTTCAGAATTAAGCATGAAGATGCCAGTTTGCAGCCTCGATACAAGGCTAGATTGGTTGTGAAGGGATACAGCCAAAAGAAGGGGATTGATTATGATGAAATCTTTTCTCCTGTTGTGAAGATGCAGTCCATTCGGATTGTACTTGGACTGGCAGCAAGTCTTGATCTAGAGGTTGAGCAAATGGATGTAAAAACTGCTTTCCTTCATGGAGATTTGGAGGAAGAGATTTACATGGTACAACCTGAAGGCTTTGTGAAAAAGGGTGAAGAGGATTTAGTTTATCGTCTGAAGAAGAGCCTTTATGGATTGAAGCAAGCACCTAGGCAGTGGTACATGAAGTTTAAGTCTGTTATGGAGGAGCATGGTTATAAGGAGACTACTGATGACCATTGTGTATTTATTCAGGTGTTTGGTGATGATGATTTTATCATCTTGTTGTTATATGTTGATGACATGTTGATTGTGGGCAAGGGCATGAGCAGAATTGAGGAGCTGAAGAAGCAGCTCAGCAAGTCCTTTGCCATGAAAGACTTGGGTCCATTGAAACAGATTCTTGGTATAAGAATTGAGAGAGACAGAGCTGAGAGATTGATTCACTTATCTCAGGAGAAGTACATTGAGAAAGTACTTAAAAGGTTTCACATGGACAAATCTAAAGTGGTGAGCACTCCTCTTGCTTCACACATTAGATTGAGCAGTAAACAGAGTCCAAAGACATATGCAGAGAAGGAAGATATGGCAAGAGTTCCATATGCTTCTGCAGTGGGTAATTTGATGTATGCCATGGTCTGTACAAGACCGGATTTAGCTTTCGCCGTTGGTGTAGTAAGCCGGTTCAATTCCAATCCTGGAAGAGAACATTGGAATGCTGTGAAGTGGATTTTGAGATATCTTCGAGGGACTTCTGGTTTGAAGCTTACCTTTGGAGGTAATGAGCCATTGATTGTTAGCTATACTGATGCTGACATGTCTGGAGATGTTGACTCCAGGAAATCTACTTCGGGTTATTTGATAACGTTTGCGGGCGGAGCTGTTTCATGGCAGTCAAGGTTGCAAAAGTGTGTTGCACTTTCTACCACTGAAGCTGAGTTCATAGCTGCAACTGAAGCTCTCAAGGAGTTGTTGTGGACAAAGAACTTCTGTGAGGATATCGGTTTCAAGCAGGATAAGTATGTGTTGCTTTGTGACAGTCAAAGCGCAATATGTCTCGGAAAGAACTCGACATTTCATTCGCGTTCGAAGCACATTGATAGGAGGTATCATTGGATACGTGATGTGATTGCTTCTAAGGAAGTGAGACTTGAAAAGGTTCATACGAATGATAATGGAGCTGATATGATGACGAAGTCATTGCCGAGGGAAAAGCTTGAGGTTTGCCGTGAGATAGCCGGGATGGCTGTTTCCTCCAACTAGTCGGAGGGGGAGTTTGTTGGTGTTCCTCCTAGTGTGAGGAAACCATGGGTTTGGTTGATATGAAACCAAATCAGAAGTCTTGTGTGAAAATCAGAAGTCTTGTGTTGATTCTAAAGTCTTGTGTAGAAACTGAAGTCTTGTGAAGAATTCTCAAGTCTTGTGTAGAATTCCCAAGTCTTGTGTTGAAGGTTTTTATAAGGGTTTATTAGGTTCTTTTCCTAATACCTATATAAGCCTTGTGACCTGTTTTTTATGAGACACACATAGACACAATACACTAAAAGAGAGAGAGAAAGAAGAAGAGAGGAAAGAAGGAGAGAAGAAAGGGTTTTCGTCTGGTTTCTTCAGGGCTGTGTTCGAGGGCTCGAAAGTGGTCCGATCTGGCTGATATTTTGTGAGAAGCTTCGTGACTCAGTGGGTTTGAGATTCAACGGTGGGATTGTCGTTTCAACGGTTGGTTTCTCGTGAATAGGGGTTTTAGTGAAGCTGGTCGCTACAGTTCTTCAGCAGTTGCAGTCTTGAGTGTTTGGTAAATCTGACGGTGGTTCTTCTCTGATTGAGCTGAAATTTGGCAGAGGTGTTGTTGACTTGTTCATCTTGGATTTGTACGGTGGGATTGTTCTCTGGTTGCCGGAATCCTAGTGAGCTGAGGTCGTTTGTATCTGCTAGTTTTGTAAGCTTGTATTGCTCTCTTGTTGAACTCTCTTGTTGTTGGAGATTGCTCTCTTTGAGCCTTAGTCTCTGGGTTTGTTCTGTAGGAACAGGGAGGACGTGGTTGTAACACTCAAACATTTGATATAGTGGATTTTGAGTGGACTACGGTTCCGTGGTTTTTCCTTCTCACATCGAGGAGGTTTTCCACGTAAAAAGATTGTGTGTCGTTTAGTTTCTTGCTTAGATCATTTGTGCCATAGTTCAAGCTCTTTCCTCACAGGCTCACACAGTTGCGGGGAACTTTATTCCGCTGCGCATTCGCGTGTTTCGTGTTTTCCCCAACAAATAGAACATACGTAACCGTAAGTGACCGTCACGTCCATTAATTAAATAACTGTACTGCCACTTAATTAATATATAGCATCATTACATGTAATTATAATTCACTATAATTACATTTGCTATATATACAAATAATAGAGAAGGATATAATATATAAAGTAAGGAAAGAGGGTTATCAATACACCCGAATTCTAATGACCTTAATCGTAACCGATCCATCACCGGTATCGTCTTTTATATTAGAACTCTTAACTTTAATATGAACTTGATCTTTATATTAAACCGAAAAACACATAGGTCACACATAAGAATATAAACATCGTGGACCAAGGTCTTAGCATTTGATTTTGATCCTCGATCCTTTTATTCGTTGGGTGGGCCGAAGTTTCGTGGTAGATGAGGAGAAGAAAGTCCTCGTGTTTATTAGTAATGGCAAAGTATACATTGTTGAAGAGGACAATAATGGCAGAAAAGTGGATTTAGAAATCATATCATTTCCTCCATGGTTATTTGATTATGTTCCAAGTTTGATTCAACTTCAGCAAGGTATCTGAGGCAAAAGGAAAAGGGGCGAATGATTTTAAGCTTTTTTTGGTTCATTTTGGTTTTTCGAAATTTGTTTATTTTGCTGTTATCTTTGTCATATCTTTCGACTACTTAACAAAATGAGATTTTACTAAGACGTGATATTCTGCCCAATATATAGTTTACTTTTTAGTTTCACGGGTTTTGAAGTTTGATGTCAAATTATATATGCTTCCTTAATTAAGCAAGAGTTTTATATGTTTTAGTTTCAAGCTTTCAAAAGTTTGTGGGAATATCACACGTAAAACGAGCTTTTTGATTGTCTCTGTTCTGCATCAACTTACGAGTTATTCAGCTACCAAACCTTTTGACTTTTGCATAATTTGCTTATTATATTGTTGTTTAGTAAAATAATCCAAGAGAAATTATGTAGCTGAATCATAAAAACTAAATCCATTAATTTGAGGGAAAAAAATTAAAATCAAATCAGTTCCAATAGTTGTCTGTTTTGAAGAAAAAGAAATAGAGATAAGATTCTCTCATACATAAAACTGCAATATCAAATTTTCAATTGTCCACTTTGAAAAATAAATAGGGCGAATAACCCATCTCTGGTACCCAAGAAACAAAGAATTGGTGTTTCTATTCTTTTAAGGCTATATATAGCCATAGTTTATGTTGTGTAATGAAGGATTGAGTTATCCAAATTTGTGTTTCTAAGATAATAGCAGTGCCGGTGCAACATTTTCGACTGTTTTAAACAAGTTCAAAAATTGTGCATTTTTGTTAAAGATCATGAAATCATAACAATATAGAAAAAATATCTTAGGGTTTCATAAGAGTAACCTCATTGGTTAGATACTCATTGAGCAATCAATTCATAAGGCTGGTTTTGTACATGGTGATCTTCACACCATGAACGTTCTCCTTTTTCCAACTGAAGAAGGATTAGTTGTCAAAATTGCTGACTTTGGAGTGTCAAAGGAATTAGGTGACAGTAGCTGGTGGAACGCCGGTGAACGACAGTTAAGATGTTATGCGGTTTATGTCACCTGAGTCGGTTTTACAGGGAACTACCACGGAAGGGCATGATGTATTTGCTGTGTGTCACTTAGTCAAAGAAATGTTATCAAAATTGTCCAATGAAGAAGCCACTGAATTCATAACCTATGCCTTGAACCACGGAGAAACGGCCCACGGTTAATGATTTGCTGCAGCATTGATTCTTGATAATTAATTGATACATCTCGCATATCCTATCCTATTATGGGCTTCGTTCCTAGACTTGTTGATGGACTTGAATTGACGCCTTTCTAGCTTTGTATTTAGTTTCACTTTTATTTACGCTAAAGAATGAATCATCAATTCGGTGAAATTAAACTCCTTTCTCCTTCCTCCTTTCATTTCTTCTAATTCTATCGATCAGCCCTGAATGATATCAAAGCCCAAGTTCTTGTCAACTATGGGCAACATATTTATTTTGCATTTAACATTTAGAAGAAAAAAAAATGTATTAAATTTCAACACCAGACATCTTACCTGTAGAAAAGAAGGAGAATTCAACAAGTCATATAATCATATCATTTGACGATTTTATTTCCATACGTTCTCCATTCTCTTCAATACATACGTTGTTGACTTTCTCACTGTAGGTATCATTTTTTGAATTTCTAGTGGTTTCATGTTAAAAATTCATCTGGAGATATTTATGTTTGATGATGCGTTTTGGTATAAGTTTTAGATTAGGAAATATTCCCTTTAAATTTAGGGAATGGTTAATTGATTCGGAAGAATTATTCTCTTGATATTGTTCTCTTTGTGTATTAAGCAGTGAAGCTTAAATCATGGCTTCTCGAATTGCTAAGGATGTGACCGAAATAAGTTCTTCAACTGTTCATATACAAACAAAAAAGTGAGTTTTTGTAACACCCGTCCCCTCGATACTCGAGAACGGCGTGCCACTAACCACATCTCTAAGTCCAATACCCCACTCTACAGTGTCTCATAACCCAACTACCTCAATGCTATATGTACATGATAAAATACAGAGAAAACGTAAAAATCCCAAAGAAGCACCGTATCGTCAAAGTGTAAAATACTTGTCCGTCTCACCTGAAAAACTGGAAAGGGAAGAAGGAGGGGTGAGTAACAGGGGAGTCACTCAGTGAGGTATGGGATGCTAATCACAGAAAACGTAAATCTGACCATAGCACGCCATACATAGAAAATAGACTAAACATACACAATCACGGTACCTAAAGTACCCAAAGAAACACAATGTCCTAGGCCAGATCCTGTGGCCAATCTTATGGGATAGTGCCCAACTACACCGCCCGTAGACGATTTATCGATCTGACTGGGATACCGAACAACCGGTCGACTAAGCTGTCGTACCCCACCTCAAACAACATGCAACGCAAGTACAGAGATAACGTCTCTGTACCCCCGCAATCCCTAACGACCCACATGGTCAACTAATCCTAGCTCTAACATGAATAAAATAATCAATTAACAATTTAATGCACAATCAATGGGTTGAATCATCTATTATTCCTAAGTCCGATTTACAAACAATCCTAAAAAGACTCTAGCATAGAAACGGAACACATTTAATACTAAATCCTATCCACGGCGCTTTTCGATGAAAAATACGATATTCTGCAGAAAGCCCTCACCTTAGCCAAAATGGAGTATATCTGCTTTCTCGGCACTCCAGATGCTAAAACGGACGTTGAATCTGAAATCAGGACGAAATTTCGAGTCAGAACGGCTTTCGAACGGCGAAAAACGGTTAACGGTCAAAACGATCAAAGTCAACGGTCAACGATCAGAAAGTCAACGGTCAACCCGGTCAAAGTCAACGGTTGATCTGGTCAAAATCAAACCGCGATTAAACCGGATTAAACCGAACCAAACCAGACTAAACCGGACTCAATTGATTTAAACCAGAAATTGAACCAAACCGAAATCAAATTGAATTAAACCGATCGAACCATACCAAACCGAAATCGAACCGGCCGTTAAGCCAAACCGGACTCAAACCGGTCGACCGAGTTGACTCAGTGAGTCCCCGGCGAGTCACCGAGTCACCGGCGAGTCACGGCGGCGAGTCACGGCGGTTTCCGGCGACCGGCGACGGCGAGTCGCGGCGGTGACCGGCGACGGCGGTCGGCGGAGACGGCGGCGCGTGAGGCGCGTGAACAGTACGCACCGATCTTCCATCGGCGATTGCGGGCACGTCCGGTGGCGGTTCGGCACGATCTTGGTGTCTACGGACTCGTCTCGTCGAGCTGAATCCGGTGGTGGCCTCAGATTTGCGAGATTCGAAACGGCTAGAAAGTTATGGGCGTTTTACTGAACGGCCAATAAGAAACTGATCTGAAAAGCTTCTCCGGTTACCTGAGTCGGACGACGGCGGCGCGGATGAGAGCAGCTCCTCTTCTCCTTCCTCTTCCTCTTCTCCTTCCTCTTCCTCTCTCTTCTTCTTCTCTCTTCTTCTTCTCTCTCTCTCTCTCTTTCTCTCTCTCTCTCTCTCTCTCTCTCTCTCTCTCTGCTCACGGTGGAGTGGGTGAGATTGATGATGGAGGAGGATCAATATATTAAGGAGAAGAAGTGGGAGAATATTTCAATCAAAAAGGAGAAGGGGTGGGGTTTGGTGATGGTGGTGATGATGAAAGGTGGAGGGAGGAAAAAGGGTCGTTACAATTCTTCCCCACTAACGAGGAATTCGTCCTCGAATTCAAGTCTGAACCGGCTGCTCGACGTCTTTTCAATGGTCTGGATAATCGGATATCATCTGAGACTCTAGCTCCCAAGTCTCTTCCTGAATGCCGTCTTTCTCCCAACTAACTCTGACCATCGGTAGCGCTTTCCCCTGAACCACTATATCTCGGCGCTCTATGACTGACACTGGCTGACTAACTGCAGTCAAATCTCTCTTGATGTCACTAGGTGGCTGCTGTAGAAAAGAACTCTGGCTCCCAAACAACTTTCTTCATAACTGACACATGAAACACATTGTGAAACGTAACCAACTCTACTGATAGCGCTAAGCGGTACGCAACTGCTCCAATCCGCTCAATGATAGGATACATATCCATATATTTCGGCTTAAGCTGCTTCAGCTTCCGGGTCTTAGAACCTCCATGAAATGTCCTCATCATAAGATATACCAGGTCGCCCACTTCAAACTCTAGATCTCTCTGACGCTTATATGCTCTGCTCCGTCTGGTTTTCTTAATCACTAAGAAGTGAGCTGACTTGGAGAGTCGATCAACAATAAACCAGATAACATTCTTCCCATAAACTGTCCTCGATAATCCGGTGATGTAGTCCATAGTCACCATGTCCCATTTCCACTCGGGTAGTGGAAGATTCTGCAGTAACCGACTCGGTACCTGATGCTCTGCCTTAACCAACTGGCAAGTCTGACAACACGACACAAAGGTAGCAACGTCCCTCTTCATGCCGGTTCAATGATAGTATCGCTTAAGATCCAGATACATCTTATTACTTTCTGGATGAATGAAAAACGGAGAATGATGCGCCTGCTGGAGTCTCGGTCTAACATACGTCTTCCTGAAATTCGTCTTCCCTTAACAGACTCTTACCATCGAGTCACTTTGCCTAACCTATTGTTTCTTGATGCCCCGGAACCGCCACTGGTTGGCTAATCGCAAATTCTTTTTACTTTGCGACTGTTGGTGAAAACGACGCTGACCTTATAACGATCTTCCTGAATGCAACACAAATTTAACGAAGACTTCTCATGTTGTTTTGAATATCCTGAGAAATAATAACTCTTCCGGCTCCTGGGATATGCACCCTCGTTCCCAAACTATACTCAATGCCATGGTAACCGACCCATCCTTAAAGTCACATCATAGTGGTTTTAGCTTCATCACTACTAAGTCTCTGATAATATTAACTCCCCTGAGTACAATAAATACCACTCGATGAATGCTTCAAGCTCCCTGTTAAAATCGACTGCCTAACTCTGTCTACTCTCCGGCTCGAACACATCCTGGGTGACCAATAATCGACTAGGCCCACCATACAAACTATAAATAGCTCTAATAACCAATCGGGTATAAGCTGCCCACCCCAAGCGACAATCGACCAACACAAGTACTAAATCAATAGTTTCCACATAAACGACATACTCGAACCACAAACTCAAATCCACAATCTCAAATCCACAACGTCAAAAAGAACAGTCTCAACTATCTCGTGGTCCCCAATAACAATACTCGCGACAATAGCTTGGCGCTTGGGTGGTGGCAGAACAACCCTGAACTCACTGCGAACAATCCCTGAAAATGAGAACATGATAACCACAACTGACCAACTCGGTCTAACTGCTGGTGCCGCAATATAACTGACAAACGACGCATCCACGTACATAGACTGGTAATAATTTATGACATATCCAACACCTGCATGAACACACTGAACACGCTC
This sequence comes from Isatis tinctoria, assembly GCA_010577795.1. Classification (NCBI taxonomy): domain Eukaryota; kingdom Viridiplantae; phylum Streptophyta; class Magnoliopsida; order Brassicales; family Brassicaceae; genus Isatis; species Isatis tinctoria. Next base: position 20,499,047 of record CM021246.1, read on the forward strand.
TCCCAACATGCTGACGGTAATAACGAAAACAAAACGGTGGATATCCCGACAGCTGCAACACATTGTTATATCTTAAATAAGTCTTATCAAGCTTGACTGAACCACCCTGAAGAAGTATTGCTTCTGCTCTATCTCTGCCTCGTGAACAAAAAGTCTTTTCAACCAATCGATTGGACCGGTGTAAACCCGTACGGCATCACGGTTACAAGTATCCACTTGTTGTCATTCAAGAACCTCCTGAATAAATCCTTATTGGCTATGAAACTCCCAGAAAATCTTCAAAGACGATAAAATACTTACTCGTACTCCCTGATAATCCTAGTGCTTTGAGAAAGGTGCTTAAAAGCATTGGCATTCCTGTGCCTGGCTTCACGAGGAAAGAACGTCCTGTCGAACTCCCTCTAGAGTGATTGTAGGTTAACTCATAACAACTGTGACTACTCTCAACAAGTTCTTTTTACCAGAGAAAGGTGCCATCCATCAGGAATTGAGTAGTCAAACTCAACTGAAAATATGCTGGACACTTCTTATGCTCCAAGTTGCGATCTAGCTTCTTCCTCCAATTGTATGTGGTGACAGTATCCACTTTCCTTCCAATTTGATCCAAACCGATGTCCCGCATCTTTCTCATTAGCTTCCTTTACGTGGGTCCCTCTCTGTCTCTGCCGGATACTGGCGGCGGCTCTGCTCCCTGAGCCTTAACCGATGGTGCATACGGTGGTGACGGTGGAACGTGCGGATGCTTACTCTGCTTGAAGGGTGAACTGGTGATCAATCAGTGGTACAATTATCAGATCAGCTTCCTGCGTTGCTATCCGAGCGGCCTTTTATGCAACTGCTGCATGAACTCCTGAGAAACTTATCTAACGGTCTCTTGAGCGGTCTGACTGATGACATCCTGATTAATCTGTTGAACACTGATCTCTTCGGCATAACCTGTTGAACAACGAGCTGACAATCCGGCGCGAAACAATGACCTTCCTTGATGGCAACTCAAACCTGTTTTACACTGAGGTTGAAATGAGACAAACTTAGAATAGATTAATACTTGACAGAATGGGTGCTCCTTTGTCTTTTTTTTCTTTTCTTTTTTAAATACACAAGTCCCGGGAATATTTTTTTTTTTTTTTTTTTAAAACCGTTTAAAACCGAATATGCAATCATGTTTCCTACTACCCGTCTCCCGGGTCAGAACCGGGACGACGCTAACCTAGGCTCTGATACCAAAATGTAACACCCGTCCCCTCGATACTCGAGAACGGCGTGCCACTAACCACATCTCTAAGTCCAATACCCCACTCTACAGTGTCTCATAACCCACTACCTCAATGCTATATGTACATGATAAAATACAGAGAAAACGTAAAAATCCCAAAGAAGCACCGTATCGTCAAAGTGTAAAATACTTGTCCGTCTCACCTGAAAAACTGGAAAGGGAAGAAGGAGGGGTGAGTAACAGGGGAGTCACTCAGTGAGGTATGGGATGCTAATCACAGAAAACGTAAATCTGACCATAGCACGCCATACAATCAATGGGTTGAATCATCTATTATTCCTAAGTCCGATTTACAAACAATCCTAAAAAGACTCTAGCATAGAAACGGAACACATTTAATACTAAATCCTATCCACGGCGCTTTTCGATGAAAAATACGATATTCTGCAGAAAGCCCTCACCTTAGCCAAAATGGAGTATATCTGCTTTCTCGGCACTCCAGATGCTAAAACGAACGTTGAATCTGAAATCAGGACGAAATTTCGAGTCAGAACGGCTTTCGAACGGCGAAAAACGGTTAACGGGTCAAAACGGTCAAAGTCAACGGTCAACGGTCAGAAAGTCAACGGTCAACGGTCAATCCGGTCAAAGTCAACGGTTGACCTGGTCAAAATCAAACCGCGATTAAACCGGATTAAACCGAACCAAACCAGACTAAACCGGACTCAATTGATTTAAACCAGAAATTGAACCAAACCGAAATCAAATTGAATTAAACCGATCGAACCATACCAAACCGAAATCGAACCGGCCGGTTAAGCCAAACCGGACTCAAACCGGTCGACCGAGTTGACTCAGTGAGTCACCGAGTCACCGGCGAGTCACCGAGTCACCGGCGAGTCACGGCGGTTTCCGGCGACCGGCGACGGCGAGTCGCGGCGGTGACCGGCGACGGCGGTCGGCGGAGACGGCGGCGCGTGAGGCGCGTGAACAGTACGCACCGATCTTCCATCGGCGATTGCGGGCGCGTCCGGTGGCGGTTCGGCACGATCTTGGTGTCTACGGACTCGTCTCGTCGAGCTGAATCCGGTGGTGGCCTCAGATTTGCGATATTCGAAACTGTTAGAAAGTTATGGGCGTTTTACTGAACGGCCAATAAGAAACTGATCTGAAAAGCTTCTCCGGTTACCTGAGTCGGACGACGGCGGCGCGGATGAGAGCAGCTCCTCTTCTCCTTCCTCTTCCTCTTCTCCTTCCTCTTCCTCTTCTCCTTCCTCTTCCTCTCTCTTCTTCTTCTCTCTTCTTCTTCTCTCTCTCTCTCTCTCTCTCTCTCTCTCTCTCTCTCTCTCTCTCTCTCTCTCTCTCTCTCTCTCTCTCTCTCTCTCTCTCTCTCTCTCTCTCTCTCTCTCTCCCCTTGCTCACGGTGGAGTGGGTGAGATTGATGATGGAGGAGGATCAATATATTAAGGAGAAGAAGTGGGAGAATATTTCAATCAAAAAGGAGAAGGGGTGGGGTTTGGTGATGGTGGTGATGATGAAAGGTGGAGGGAGGAAAAAGGGTCGTTACAGTTTTGTTTCATGTTCATGTAATGATTGATTTTTTTTTTCTTTTTTTCTTTTTTCCTTCCTGCAGTTGATTGGGAACACTCCGTTGGTGTATTTAAACAATGTGGCTGAAGGATGTGTTGGTCGTGTTGCTGTTAAGCTCGAGATGATGGAACCTTGCTCAAGCGTCAAAGACAGGTTTTCTGCTTCACTCCAGAACTCTCTTCTGTTTTCTCGTTATTAAGTTTCGGCTGTTAGATAACATTGGACTTTGTTCCTTTTGTACAGGATTGGTTTTAGTATGATCTCTGATGCAGAGAAGAAGGGTTTGATAAAACCAGGAGAGGTTAGTTTCGATATCTTATTCTTTTAAACCGCTATTAGTTTATTTTGTTTGACTTTTTAGTTTCTTCTTTAGAGTGTTTTGATTGAGCCAACGAGTGGAAACACCGGAGTTGGGTTAGCATTCACTGCAGCTGCCAAGGGATACAAGCTTATTATTACAATGCCAACTTCAATGAGTGTGGAGAGAAGAATCATTCTCTTGGCTTTTGGAGTTGAGTTGGTTTTAACTGATCCGGCCAAGGGCATGAAAGGAGCTATAGCAAAGGCGGAAGAGATTTTAGCGAAAACACCCAATGGTTACATGCTCCAACACTTTGAGAATCCTGCTAACCCAAAGTGCTTTAGTGAATCTGTTTGTCTGTTTTTGAACTTTGAAGTTGATGAAATTTCACTGTCCAATGCAGATCCACTATGAGACTACTGAACCTGAGATATGGAAAGGCACTGGTGGTAAAATCAATGGCTTTTGTTTCTGAGATTGGTACTGGTGGTACCATTACAGGTGCAGGGAAGTATCTTAAGGAACAAAACCCGAACGTTAAGGTGAGAAAGCTTCATCTTTCTCATACAATTGGCTTTCTTATCATACTCTAGAATCTAGACTAAATTGATGGATTTGTTTTGTCTTCTGTCAGCTGTATGGAGTGGAGCCAATTGAAAGTGCTATTCTATCTGGTGGAAAGCCAGGTGATTACCTCGCTGTTATTAATATAAATAATCATGGATGTTCCTTTGTTTCTCGGTTTGTCTCGTGTCGTATTCTTTGATTACCGGAATTGCCTAACACTTGATGTTTGCTGAAAATGCCAAGGCCCTCACAAGATTAAAGGAATAGATGCTGGTTTCATACCAAGTGTATTGGATGTTGATCTTATTGATGAAGTTGTTCAAGTAAGAGTATTCTCCATTTTTGTTATATTACTAATCAAGAAACTGTATTGTTCTCTCATGTAAAGAGAGCTACAATGCTTACTTGGCTTCCCTCCACATCTTTTCCTGTAACGCTTTCTACAGGTTTCAAGTGATGAATCCATCGACACGGCAAGGCAACTTGCTCTTAAAGAAGGTCTTTTTTTTTTTTTTTGAAAAGAATGTTAAATTAAATTCAAATCAAAAACATCCGTTTTTCCTTTTCAGGATACAAGAGAGTCGTCACTAACTTATTTGTTACAAATGGTTGTTTTATGGTGAGGGGGCAGAGTAGGCAAACCAAACAGATAAGCCTTCATCGTAATCAAGATCTTTATTTTTCCGGATGCTCAGTAGTCGGTTCCGGACCGTCTTGTCAATGGTTCTGGTAAGACTTGTTTGACTGACGGGTGGCTCGCCGTGACGTCGTTGATTTCTTTCCCTCCAAATATGATAAAGTGCTGCCTGAAACACATACCTAAACAGAAACAAAGAGATTTTATCTCTGTTCAAAGAGTGAAGCAACCGAACAAGAGCATCCCAGTTGTCAGTGAATTCGTTTGCAAGAAGATTGAAGGTGAGAGATTTCCAGATAGCCGACGCGTATGGGCATGAGAAGAAAAGATGGTTTCTTGACTCCAAATCCCTGTCACACAGGCAACAGCCAATCATCTGATTCGAGTTCCAATTCTGCAATTTATCTCCTGTTCCGAGTCTATCATGAAGACCAAGCCAGGTGATGAATCTGAATTTCGGTGTTGAATATTTAAACCAGAGAACGAGGTTCCAGTCTTTGTTTTGACCTGGTGATTGCAGCAGCTGCCATGTCTTCTTGGAGTTGAACTTCTTTGAAAAGTTTTCGGTTGAGTTCCTCCATAGGTGCACGTCTTTGCCTCCATTAGGTGAGAGACAGAGTCTGTCCAAAGCAGAAGTAATATCCTGAGAATTTGCGATCTATGATTTCGACGTCGGAGATTTGTGTGAGCCGTCGCCACTGAAGCATTCCGAGGAATACCCAGGGCAATATACCCTCTTGTACCCGTGATATCGTGTAGTCTCCCTAGACCTGACCAATCATCAAACCAGAACGATGTTTGAGCTCCATTGACAATCTCTTTTCGGTGAAAAGTCTTGGCAATGTCTCGATATTTGAGAAGTTTCTTCCACATCCATGAGCCAAGATGAGCATTTGTGACAGACCAGAAGCAGTTGTTCTGTAGATGCATAGCCCGGATCCATTTCACCCAAAACGAGTCACCCTGAGAACCCGCCATATAAGCTTTAAACATGCTACTTTATTTACCTCTCTGATAGATTTGATTCCCAAACCTCCGTCTTGTTTTGATTTACAGACATCCTTCCAGGCAACTTTAGATTTTGTTGTTTTTAGTTCAGGTCCAGACCATAGAAAAGCAGAGCATAGTTTTTCCAGATCATCAACACAGGCATAGGGCAGACGATAGGCAGAAATCCAGAAGTTTATAATGCCACTTATTACCGATTTAAGAAGCTGGAGGCGGCCCGCGAAAGAAAGTAGTCGTGTGCGCCAAGAGGTCATCTGCAATCTGATTTTTTCAACAAGAGGAGCATAATCATATCTTGTCATTTGTTTTGTGAGCAGTGGGAGACCCAAGTAGCGTACAGGAAGATGCCCTACTGCAAACGGAAAAGTGTTTGTTATGTCCGCCTGGTCTTGTGTATTAATTCCCGCAAGGAAGAGAGTAGACTTCTCAATGCTTATTTGAAGGATCGAATATTCTGTGAACTCTGCAAAATTTTGAAGAACTCCCTCAATTGATTGTTTACTTCCTTCAACAAACACTAGCAGGTCATCTGCGAAGCAAAGATGCGTTAGGAGAACTGAATGGCATTGCGGGTGGTAGCCTATTCGACCTTCAGTAGCAGCTTTGTCTATCATAAAGGATAGGACATTCATACAAAGGACAAATAGATAGGGTGATAAAGAACATCCCTGTCGTAGTCCACGTGTGCTCTGAAAATATCCCGCGAGTTCTCCATTCACTTGGACCGAAAAAGAAGCCATTGAAATACAAAGCTCTATCCATCTTGTAAAGACAGGTGGAAATCCCATAGCTGAGAGACTATTCAGAAGAAAACTCCACTGGACTGAGTCAAATGCCTTAGATATATCGATCTTCATTGTGCAGCGAGGTGTTATATCTTCCTTATGATAATCTTTGACAATCTCTGTGGCTAGTAGAACATTTTCCATTAGGAGACGTTCTTTGATAAACGCCGACTGATTCTGAGTGATGATGTTGGGCAGGAGGCATTTTAGACGATTTGCAATGAGTTTGGAGATCACTTTGTACAGAACATTACACAGAGAAATGGGTCGGTAATCTTTCATCTCTGTTACCTCCTCTTTTTTCGGGATCAAAGCCAAGATAGTAGAGTTGATGCCCTTGGGAAGAAACCCCGTAGTGAAGAAGGATGATATCGCTGTAACAAAATCCTTTCCCAGTATAGGCCAAGCTGACTTGTAGAATTCACTCGTATATCCGTTAGGCCCTGGAGATTTATCATTAGGCATCTCAAAGAGAGTTTTTCTGATTTCTTCCTCTGTAACTTCCCTAGTAAGAATGATCTTGTCTTGAGTTGAGCAACGAAAAGGTAGCAAGGCTTCAAGTTGAGGTACAGTCATGCCCCGGAAATTGTCTGGTGTGGTTGTTAAGAGATCCTGAAAAAATCTTGCAGCTTCTAGTTTCAAGTCTTCTGGATGCGAGGTTATTGCACCAGTCGGTGTTTGAATCTCCCTGATAGCGTTCTTCACCATCTTGCTTTAATACTGTTATGAAAGTACTTGTTGTTTTGATCTCCCACTTGTAACCAGTGAATTTTTGCTCTTTGCTTCAAGAATTCTTCCTCTAAAGTCGATAGATGTTGCCATCTGTTGTAGGCAATGCGTTCTTCTTCCATAGTAGATGGGTCTGGATTACTCAGTGTGGCCGCTTGTTTTGTACAGAGATGCTCGTAAGCCTCTTTTGTCCGTTTGGATAGATCAGCCATTTGCTCTCTTCCCAGGTTTCTAAGGGGAGCTTTAAGAGCTTTCAATTTCTTTGCAAACCTGAATAATGCTGATGTCGAAGGATACAGAGGCGTTGTTGTGGACCAGAAATCTTCCACAATTGGCAGGAACTGAGAATTTCGAACCAAAGCATTCACGAACTTGAACGGTTTCCTTCCAGACATTGACGAAGCTGTCAACATAACCCTTCCTCGTAGATGGTCAGAGCAACCTCCTGCTTCAAAAACGCAGTATGAATGCGGGTATTCTTCCATCCATTTTTCATTTACCAGAACCCTATCCAATTTTTTGCAAATGAGACCATCCGGACGTTTGTTGGACCACGTGAATAACGGACCCTGAAAACCCAGATCCTGAAAAGAGCAATACTGTACCAGATCTTGAAACTCTCTCATTCCAGAAGAAGCAGGAGGCGAGTTGTTGTAGATAGAGAGTTCTTCCCTATCTAGCACTTCATTGAAGTCACCACAGAGCATCCAAGCTTTGTTTTGAATCATAGGTGAGTTATGATGTGAACGTATGTCCTCCCATAACTGTCTACGTTCCATCCTTGTATTGAAGGCGTAAATAAAACTGCAGAGGAACTCATTTTCCACCCCCTCGAGACCTACAAAACAAGAGATCATCTGACTTGTTTTAAATACAGGAGTGATTCGTACATTTGCTCTCCATAAGACCCAGATCGGACCTAAAGCATGATGCTCATAGTTGGTCATAACCGACCAATCTGGGAAAACTGCTGCAATTATGTTCTTGACATTTATTTCCTTTACCTTTGTCTCCACAAGGCAACCAAACTGAAAGGAACTCCTTCGAACCCAGTCTCTGATTATAAAGTGTTTTGAAATTTGGTTTAGACCTCGAATATTCCAGAAGAAGCTTGACATAAGAGATTATTGAGAGGAAAATCTTTTACTCCCACCGCCAAGAGGTTTTTTCTTGACAATTAGAGCTACGGATCCAGGTTTTGGTTTTGAAGCTCTCGGGAGGGAGGGCCTAGTACCAATATTATCAGAGTGCTGAATTTTATCTTTTTCGACATGCTCAAGAGCGTCCTTGATTTCACCTTCTTCTACGTCCTCACCGTTGACCGTAGTTTCGTTTCTCTGAGCCTCAGTTGGAGCTGTATCCAGTTGTAGTTCTCCTTCATCTTCTACATCTGCCAACACTGAAAACCGAGATGGAGAAATTATTGTTGGAGGATCCACATTACCACTTACAGATTTTCTCCCTTTATGCGACGGCGAGACAGAGTTCCAAGAGCTGTGGGCATCTTGATCTCTATCATTGGTGTTCTGCATAGCTTCAGTCTCTTTAGTCAAGAATGGTTGAACTATAACTTCAGGCAGCTCCAGATGAACTTGTTCTGAGATGTTGTCTCCTGTCTCCTTTTCAACGACAGAATTATCATTCTCAATTTCTGCAGAAGATTCTTTCTCTGAAGTAACTTTGACAGCTTTTTTGATCACCTTGCAAGAGTCAGATAAATGACCCCAATTCTCACAGGAAGAGCACCGAGGTGGAAGCCATGGATAGGAGAATCCGACTTCGACCTCATTTCCTTGAAGCTGAAATTTGTGAAAGAGGGGGAGCTCTCTGGAAAGGTTAACTTCTATAAAGACTTTTGCTTCTTCAAATCGCTTACACATTTCAGTGTCTGGATGAAGTCTCTTTGGATCTCCCGCTTTGCTTGCAATGAAGCTTAAGCCTTTCCATGAGAACATTGAGTGAGGTACCCCCTTTAAGGTCACCCACATAGGCATCGTTGTTATAGCTGGTTGCGTTTCTTGCTCTATTGGAGACCACTGTGTCACTACCATAGGTACGTCGGCAATATTCCACATACCCCGCCTTAATACACGAGACTTGACAGAGGCATCCCTGATACGGAATCTAACTGATTTGTCATCCACCACAAAAACATCAATTTTAACCGATTTGTTACCTAGCGGCCATATTTTGTTCACAATCATGTGAATCTTTGCAATATGCGGAGCAGTCGCGATGAAACGGCCTAAGAGGAAGTCTTTCCAAAGCGGAGCATCTTCTATTACATCATCTGGAACCACCGTAATGCCATCTAGTTCCAGAGCTGAGAGATCGTATCGAGATAAGCTTGAGTTGTGCGTTACCGCATTCACCCATGATTTTTTCATTGGAGAATCAGCACCAGAGAGATCCACCGATTCTGCATCGACCGGAGTCTCCAGAACCACCTTCGTCGGCGCAGATCCTCAGGCGGCCAGGCTGTCAGAAGACATACTGTGCGTCAGAACTCTCGAGAGAGGGTCCTATTCACAAAGATCGCCTTTTTTGTCGCCTCAGAGAAAAAAAAAATTCTCGAACTGTTTGAAATATCCCCCGCTCTTAAAGAAGGTCTTCTTGTAAGTATTTATCATCTCACAACAAGCGAGATATCTCGAAAACAAATGTGGATTTCACTAGGATCAGTTGTTTGTAAGATTACCATCTCATAATGAACAAAAAAAAAAAATGGTTTCTAACGACAAAAAGCTAAAAATCGTAGGTGGGATCATCTGGTGCTGCAGCAGTCCCAGCAATCAAACTTGCAAAGAGGCCAGAAAAATGCCGGGAAAGCTTTTCTGAACCGAAAGACCCGGAACCGAACTTTTCTTATCCAGAACATATCTGAATGCCCAGCCCTGATTACCAATGGCCAAGTATATTCTAAAATCTACAAAAAAAAAAATCGACAAATATTTAAATTTTCTCAATTGCAATCGTTAAGAATCACACACAATTTTTTTTTTCACAATATAAACGGAATCAACTGAAAAAGTCTTGAACACCTTTTCCGATAAACACACCATCAGAAAGTTGAGCCAAAAGGAAATTCACAGTAAGCAAAACGACGCTAGAACCAGCGATAACACCAAGAACAACACCAGTCGTTCCGAGCACTTTCTGAAACGCTGGCCACTCAATCTCCCTAACTTCCTCCGCAACTCCACTCAGAAACTCGATCTTCCCTGAAAAGACAGTAATTTTTAGAATTTTTCTCCGTTTGGGGATAATTTACCAACTTTATAAGAGCTAATCCTCAATGTTCTTCACAATTACTGTCTTTATGAACTCCATGTATAACTGTTTTTGGTGAATCACTGATTACAATTCCATATTCATTTTTAACTCATGTTCATCTCCCATTTCCTAATTACCAGACACAACAGAACCTTGTTGCTTGACTTCCATTTTGGATCAATCGGTGACTCCAAAACACTTTCTTACAAAAAAAATCGAAACTTTGTTGGCCTTTACTAATGTCACAAGATTGTATTCACGGAGGATTTACATGTGCAACAAAGAATCGGGCTACTACATGTGAAGATTTGATACAAGGATGCTGCAACCAGAATTCTGGGCTGGCCTGCACATGCTCTTAACAAGGAGAATTCATGTCACTTCTATTAGTTCTTCTTAGCTTCAAACAAACACTAAGCCTCTTCACCTTCCTACTGTCCTTGTCACTCTCCAGATTGTCAAAAAAAAAAAAAAAGTCTGTTGGAATTGGTACAGCGTTGAATTTAACATATTTAGCTTTTCTGTGAAGGATCTTCAAACTCGGAAAATTCTGCACCAATGTGAAAGTTCTGGAGACCTTCATCATCAACTTCAACAGCTCTTTTAGCTTATTCTCCAACACTATGGCATAGACGCCTACGTCACAAGAACGAAATTGTTCTTCGTTCTCTCGTTTCTTCAAATTCAATCTCATGTAATAAATTAGTTTATTACACGAGGAGGCCATGGAGCAATGGCTGATTACTAGAGATTAATCTTCTTTCCATAAAAAAGTGTATTAATTAATTTTCTTCTCTGTTTAAGCACAAACGTTGCAGGTTCTGTACCAACTGTTTTTTGTTTGAATAATTTTAAATTCTTTCAAAAAAAAAAAAAATCTCATGTAATAAAGACAAAATAGTTTCATCTTGTTCATCACCTTGTCTTCTTGGAAAGCAAATAAAACTTCTCGTTTCATGCTTCTCAATCTAAAATCACGAAACCCATTGAAAATCATACACTCACACGTCACCCATCAAAAGCACTTTGCCTAAATAAAAATACACACTACTTTGCCTAAATAACATACACACTTACGATTTACACCATTAACTTCTGTTTCTTACAAGACGATTTACATTAACCTTTTGTAGCATAGTTTACACATACGATTGAGACAAGTTCAGATGAAAGAAAAACAATGGCATAGTTAACCGTAAGTAGAGAAATCACCAGAGAGAAGAGGATTGTGAGATTTGGAGAAGAAGCCAACGAAGGAGCTGCTGTAAGAGCGCAAGGTTATGGGAGATCGAAGAACATGAAAACCCATCTTCTTCTTCCTCCTCGGGAACAAAAACAAGATCGAAGAGAGCAGAGTAATTCAGCTTTCTGACATTTTCACAAAAACTTTGATAACTTCTCTTAGGGTTAGAAAACCGAAGCCTCTTCCAGAGAAAAAAGGTTTCCTTTTTCTCATATTTTATATTTACTTTGACCATCAAACCGACGTTACTTGATAATATCAGAAAAGAAAAAAAAACCCTAAAAGTTGAACAACAACAACAATCAGCCACCGCCACTTTCTTCCTTTGAGAGAAGGTTCACAACGAAGAAAGATGTCAGAACTTCCAGATAATTTGTTAGAGGAGATATTCTTTCTTCTTCCGGCTACATCTGTGATTCGTTTACGATCAACTTGTAAACGATGGAACCGTTTATTGAAGGATAGGGTATTCACAAAAAGCCACTTGGACAAAGCCCCAAAGCAGTTTCAGAGTCTCATGTTGACGGCATCTGAGGTAAGTTTGATGCACATTGATATCGATAGGTTTACAGTCAAAGGTGAAGCTAGCCCAACGAACCCTTATTATTCTAGAATAGATCAAATCTCTCACTGTGATGGCCTATTGTTATGCTACACCGATACTAACACTCTCGTGTTATGGAACCCGTGTACTGGTCAAACAATGTGGATCCAACCCGATAGTTACGAGCCAATCTGCAATTATTTTCTCGGATCCTACCAAGACAAAGAGTCCAACGGTAATAGCTACAAAATATTGAGACACAGGATGCATCGTAACTGTTATCCACGGAATAATGCGAACAAACTTATATTCGGAATTTATGAGATTAACTCTGATTCGTATTCGTGGAGAATTATTGATGTCACTATCGACTTCGAATTTGACAGTTTCAGTTGCGGCGTGTCTTTGAAGGGAAAGACTTACTGGATTGGTAAAAAGATAGAGTCCAACACATGTGTAGAGACATTCATAGTCAGATTTGATTATACAGCAGAAAGATTTGAACGCCTATGTCTTCTTCCCTATCAGTATGATTCCTATGCAAATCTGTCTTTATCCGTTGTTAGGGAAGAAAAGCTAGCTGTGTTATTACAACACCGTCGTGGAGAGGAGACAGTGTTATGGGTGACAAATAAGATAAGTGAGACCAAAGAGGTGTCGTGGAGCAAGCTCTTCGCATTTGATTTTGATCCTCCTTTTATTCGTTGGGTGGGCCGAACTTTCGTGGTCGATGAGGAGAAGAAAGTCCTCGTGTATTGTGAGAACGGTGCGGGTGTATACGGAGACGGAACCAAGGTATCCATTGTTCGAGAGGACAATACAGTCAGACTAGACTTTCCATCGAGGCCACCTTTATTAAATTATGTTCCAAGTTTGATTCGAATTCAGCATGATATCTGACGCAAAAGAAAAAGAGGCGAATGATTAAGTTGTTTTTTTTAGGTTTTCGATTTTTCGATATATATTTTTAATTTCACTGTTATGTTGTTGGTCTTATATCTTTTACATACTTAACAAACAGATATTTTATTAAGAAGTCGTATTCTATCTAGTATTTCTTACTTTATAGTTGCACCATTGATCAACGAAAACAAGATAAGAGTTTATTTGATTATTTATGACCCAAAAAAGTCTCAGCCTTACAATATATAGGAGGCTTCTTGATGAGATCGGTCTCCAATATAATTGGTAATACTGGTCTGCAAGTAGACATGTTCTCCAGGAATCAAATGAATGACGGAGATCGAAAACATATTCCTGTCTCCTCTGTCTAAGGCTAAATGCGTGTAGAAAAGAGCTAGTAAACCAGATTCCCGTCTTTTCGGTTTTTCCATTTTTCAAAATTTGTCTATATGTTTTGAATCTTCAACAGATTGAGATTTTACTAAGATATGATATTCTACCCAATATATCTAACTTTTAGTTAGAAAGCTTTTAAGTTTGATGTCAAACTATCTTTACGTTTCAGTTTCAAGGTTTCCTAAATCTGTTGCAAAATCATTCATAAAACATGCTTTACAAAGCTTTTTCTTGAATTCTAACAAGGGTTTTTTTTTTTTGGAAAGAATGTTAAATTTATTCAAACAAAAAAACACATTTTTAACATTTAAAGATATGAAAATACACATTAGAACTAGTTCAGGTCTAAAAAATCATTTTAATGTTACATATCTGATATTGTTTAACGTTTGACTAACAGATAGTTAGTCAATGTAGATTTTGGCTGAAGTAATAAGTTTAGGTAAAGAATTTAATTTTATCAGAGTTTGGGTTGAATTACGCAATACTTTATTGTTTAGATCTAAAAAAACATGACTAATCCAATTCATGTTGAAATTAGCACTTTTCCTGTTATGGGAGACCCACTACAAGAATGAGTCGTCTATAGCGAGAAAGTGTTTCGTCGGTACTTTACCGGTAACTTGAGTTTCCGACGAAGTTACGAGAGATTTTCGTACCTCGGAATTTGGCTCTCGGAAATGAGGTTGTGTCGGGAATTTATCAGTAACTAGCGTCAAGTTTTTTTGTCATTAAAAATCGTCGCTAAATACCGATGAAATTCTGATGCAAGGCGTTGTGGTAAAATCGTCAAAAGATTTGTCGGCAATTAGACGGTATACAACGTTGGAAAATCATCGGAAATTACCGATAGTGTTCCGATATCGGAGACCAAGAAAGTGTCGTCGGTATCCTCGGAATGTTGACACTATGAGTTGTCATGAATTAGTCGGGACATTGACTGTTGCGTCGGCTTGTATCGTGAATTAGTTTTTTTTTTAATCAGACAAACAATATGCTTTCCAATTCAGAAATAATATATATTCATTAAAAAAAACATTACAGAAATGGAAGAGATTTTACAAATGTTCGACACAATATTTTACAAATCTCACAAACCAATTTACAAGTTTGTGCAATATTACAAGAACAATAAAACTAGAAAAAAGAATATCCCAGTTAATCCCATTTCATGAACTGTGAGTTATACAATTGAGAAAGAAGCACAACATATCTGAAGAATAAACAAAAAAAGATGAGAGGAAGATATCCTTCACATGAATCTCCATCCAATAGCTCTCAAATAGGATTTTTTTCTGGTCTCAAACGGCAGAATCAGAAAACATATGATAGATCTGAAGAAAACAAAGAGAGAGAAGAAGAGGAATTAAGCTTAAGAAGAGGAAATGGGCAGAGATGAGGAGAAGAGGAGAGGAGGAGAAAACGAAGCAAAATAAGAAAATGTTAAAGTTGTGTGTAATCGTGATCGTTGGATACAATTATATCTAACGGTGGAAAACAAAAGTTGGTGATCCTCACCTTCCTTTGTCAACCACTAATAAGAAGACACGATGACTGGTGTGTATAACAAATTAATAATAATAATCCTAAATATCGAACTTAAGAGGTATGTATATGATAAATAAAACAATGATAAAATAAATAAAATTCTCTCGGAACCAATTCCATGGATGTTGAAACTCATCACAACACCAATTCTTCAAATCTTCATTTTTCCCAATCAACAAACCCAAATCATCAATCTCCAAAAGATCGTCCATCTCCAAATACCCTGTTCCCTCCTCCACCTCCGGCCTATGCATCCCTTCTCCGCCGCCGACAGTAGGAACCGACATACTCTCCTTGTCCGACGAGCCACACGATGACGACACATCATATTCCGTTTCTTTTCTTACCAGGCTCCATTTGATGATCCATAATTCGGAGTTATCGGCTTCAACTTCGTCGAAAACGTTATGCCGCCTTCACCGCAGCACTCATCACCGACGTTTAAGTCAATACTAGGACATTGTACTCTGTGATTCATTATTAAAAATAGAGGAGAACAGAGTTTGTCACACTCATCATTTTGTATTTGAAACCAAATCCAATTAAAAACAAAAACCCAACAAAAGCAAGAGTTATTATAAACCATTACAAATTGGATCATTCTTCTTTGAACTACTCATACCAGCGAAAGTATCCCCGTATCTATTACTGATAATGTAACGGCGATTTTCCGATAAGCTTCCATTCATATTACCGACGACCGTTTTTTCGTCGGAATGAAAATTTATCCGATAAATTTGTGGCAAATTCATCGACATACTTCCGATAAACTCTATTTCTCACATTACCGAGAAGATTCCGAGAACAAAATTTCCGACGACTTTCCGATCAACCTATCTTCCCGCCTGTTGCCGACAAATTTCCGACGTTATTCTCCGTTTCTCGGAACCCTCTAACAAATTTATCGGTAAGGTTCCGACAAACCATTTCATCGGTAAGTTTTGTCGATATAGACGACTCTTTCTTGTAGTGACCTATGAACATGAAAGCGGTTGCGGTTGTGGGAGTTTGCGGAAGCGGGCAGTTGCAGTTATTAGCGGTATTTAAGGTTTTGTATGACTGGCACCGCAGATAAAAACGGATGCATTTGCGGATCAGTTGTGATTGGTTTACGAGCGGGTACATAAGCAAATTAACAGAAAATCAATAAAATAAACAGAATTTATAACTACAAAACATAAAAAACATGCTAATATATTAAAAAAATATAAAGGCTATTTGAACATAATTAATAATAAAAATCCATAATACAACAATAACGGTAAATTCAAAAAAAAATTTATGGCATATTACTATTTTATGCATTCGGATTATCACCAAAAATTACATCAAATAGCATAATAAATGCGAAAAAAACCTAGTTGAAGACATGGATCTTCCAGATTTATGTTATACACATTGTAAAATTTCTTCAATAAATCCAAATGATTTTTGATGTGATATCACTAGAAATTAACTCCAAATTGGTTATTAAACTTGTTAAGAATATTCTGTTTCTGCAATAAAGTTAAAAATCTGTTTTCTCCATTGTCACTTTGTTTCTCTATTATTATCCATTGAAGTACGTTATTTGTTATCTCGTCCATCCACATGAATTTTTGCAAGAAAAACACAATATATTAAACGTTTCTATTTTTTCCTAATCCAATAAAAACAAAAAAGTAATAAACTATATACAATAACATAACTTACTTTCTTAAAAGTGGAAGCAGAACTATCTTTTGCGGCCATAATCGTCACCTTTACCATTAAACATGGTAGGAAAAACGTTCAGAAAACAAATACACATGATTGATAGCAAAATATGCTCAAAAGTGTATTATCACAAAAATACCTTTTTGTTTGAGATCGATTGATTTTTATAACAGATTATTATGTAAACATATATCCAATTACAACTACATACACATATATATGAATTATAAACCAGAGATTCAAAAAGTTTGAAGAGAAAAGACATATCAAATAACTTCACCATAAACTAATCATAGTATACGTTACGTTTTTATCTTGAGTATCTTCAGTTTGTGGAGAAGCCATGTTTTGGAATTTTCCTGACCTTCTTCTTCTTTTAGGGTTAGAAGTGAGTTTCCTTTTAGCCGTAAATAATATAGGATTCGACGTGAATTTTCCTTTCACCTTCTTTTTTTAAAAAAATAAAAAATCTACCCGCAACCACAAATGATTGCGGAAAGCAGCTTTTGGATTTTAGCGGTACAAAACTGTTTGAAGCGGTACAAAACAGTTTTATGATTGTTACTAACCGCCGCCAACCGCTATCATCCGCTGCGTTTGCGTTTGCGAGTGATAGCGGGTGAACCAATCAAGCCCTTACTCCTTGGAAAGAAATAGCACTGAGACCTATATGGGAACCGAATTAGGGACGAGAATGGGGACGGAAAACAGCAAAACCAAAAATAACTAGAAACAGGTACTGCATAGATACAGCAATATATAGTATATAGAAATAAGAATATCTAAGTATATACATCAGTTACAAAGGTTATATATAAATCAGTACTTTAATATAGTGGATTAGTTTTTGAAAATAAGATTTATATAGATGTTTTGATAACAATCCACAATTATCTGATGTGGTGTAGCTGTCTAAAGTGCATAGATCAAGTTTTAACCCACGTTTTAGACCAATTTTTTAAACCCAAGTTCTAACTCTTCCGTCGAGTCGTCCCTGTCTGGCTCGCCCTAACGTTTCGAAGCCTTCCCCGTTCTGTCCCCATTTAGGAAACGTCACCGGTACGTGAGACGGCTACAAACAGACATCTCCGTGCATCAATAAAAAGATCGAAGAGAGCAGAGTAATTCAGCTTTCTGAATTATTTCACAAAAAAAGATCTAGCTGAAAAGGTTGCGAAAACCGAAGCCTCTCTCTCATAAAAAAGGTTTCCTTTTTTTTCATCTTTTACTTTTTACTTACTTGACCATCAAACCGACGTTACTTGATATAAGAAAAGAAAAAAAAACCTAAAAGTTAAAACAACAACAATCAGCCACCGCCACTTTCTTGAGAGAAGGTTCACAACGATGATGATGTCAGAACTCAGAACTTCCAGATAATTTGTTGGAGGAGATATTCTTCCGTGTTCCGGCTATATCTTTAAATCGTTTACGATCAACTTCTAAACGATGCCTTTAACATGAGACTCTGAAACTGCTCTGGGACTTTTTCCAAGTGATTTACGATCAACTTGTAAACGATGGAACCGTTTATTGAAGGATAAGGTATTCACAAAAGAGGAGGTGTTAAAGGCATCTGGGGTATGTTTGATGCACATTAATATCGGTAGATTTCCACATGTAATGATCAAACGTGAAGCTACCCTAACGGACCCAGATCAAATCTGGATTATGCAAGTCTCTCACTGTGACGGCTTATTGTTATGCTACACCAATACTAGTAGGCTCGTGGTATGGAACCCGTGTACTGGTCAAACAAGGTGGATCCAATCCAGAGATAGTTACGGGCCGGTCTGCACTTTTGCTCTCGGATCCTACCAAGACAAAAAATCCAACGGTAATAGCTAACAAAATATGGAAACACAGGTGGAATTGTAACTCTGTGTAACGACCCACACACCTCCTCTCCTCCTCCATCATCACAACCCACTAAGAGACCCTACCATCCTTTCTTTTTTTTTATTGTTATATTCCCTTTCCCCCTCTTTTTGATCACCATTCCACCGAGGACTAGAAGAAAAAGAAAGAAAGAGACAGAGTAGGAAAAGAGAGAGAGCTTGAGGGAGAAGGAGAAGAAGAAGAAGAAGAGGAAGAGGAAGAGGAAGAAGTAGAAGAAGAAGAAAACACTGTTTCTCCCTCCTCCACCGATCTGCGGCTCAGGTATACCGGAAAAACCGTTTTCCAATTTGCTTCTTATTGGCATAACTCTCTAACCGTTCCGTTTCTCGAAAATCCAAGGCCACCACCGGATTCAGCACGATAAGACGAGTCCGTAGACACCAAAATCGTGCCGAACCGCCACCGGACGCTCCCGCAATCGCCGTTGGAAACTCCGTACGTGTTGTTCACGCGCTGCCGCGCCGCCACGCCGCCGCGCTGCCGTCACCGCCAGTGACTTTTCTGGTAAGGCTCGCCGCCGCTCTCCGCCGCGCCTGGCCGTCATTGGTCGCCGGAAACCGCCGCTCCTCGATGTCACCGGTCGCCGGAGACTCGCCGGCGATCTGGCCGCCGGTTTGAGACCGGTTTGGCTTAACCGGTCGGTTCGATTTCGGTTCGGTTCAGTTTGGCCGGATTAATTCAATTCGATTTCGGTTTGGTTCAATTTCTGGTTTAAATCAATCAAGTCCGTTTTAGTCTGATTCTATCCGGTTTAATCCGGTTTAGTCGCGGTTTGATTTTGACTGGTCAGACCGTTGACTTTGACCGGGTTGACCGTTAACCATTGACTTTCTGACCGTTGACTTTGACCGGTTTGACCCGTTAACCGTTTTTCGCCGTTCAGAAGCCGTTCTCACTCAAAATTTCCTCCTGATTTTAGATTCAGCGTCCATTTTAGCATCTGGAGTGCAGAGGAAGCAGTTATACTCCATTTTTGCTAATGTGAGGGCTTTCCGCGGAATATCGTACTTTTCATCAAAAAGCGCCGTAGATATGATTTAGTATTAAATGTGTTCCGTTTCTATGCTAGAGTCTATTTAGGATTGTTTGTAAATCGGACTTAGGAATAATACATGATTCAACCCATTGATTGTGTATTAAATTGTTAACTGATTCTTTTATACATGTTAGAGCTAGGATTAGTCGACCACGTGGGTCGTTAGGGATTGCGGGGGTACAGAGACGTGACTTCTGTACTTGCGTTGTGATACACGAGTTTTAAACCCTTATTTCCTACTGCAAGTGCACAGCATACGAAGTAGTATTTAGGGGTCGATCCCACGAAGACCAGTTTTCACACTTTGATATATTGAGCTAAATCAAAAGCTAAGACAATTCAATATGTTTTTGGTTTTTGTAAGTAACAAGTAATGAAAGCGAAATTGGTTGTAAGATAATATTAAACAAGCGTTAGGTCAAGGAATATCGCAGGAGATTCAGAGCTACGGATGCAATGATTAAGCATAAATCTAGAACTTAAACACTAAGATAATATCAATCCACTCTCGTGGTACCAATATCTTTGTCTATCAACCTAGAAATCCTAACTCTCGCTGGTACTAGAAATCGTAGACAAGCATTAAGGATAGGTTTAATATGTTCACAATTCTCAATACATCTACTCTCGCAGGTAATGGTTAAATTGCTCACCAATGTTCTTTCTAGCAACCTAGCAACTCTCGCTGTCTAAGTTAAACCAAATTTCATAAGATCAAGTGATCAATTCGATCTAAGCATTAAGAACAACAAGGGTGAAGATATTGATTTGAATAGCCTATTTGTGTTTAACCCTAAAGCTCATGAATTCCTTTGACAAACCTTAACCTAACTAAGAGGTCTACTCAGACATGATTAAAGAAGAAAACAAAGAGATTATAAAGTTCATCATAAAAGCTTGAATAGATAATGAAAGCTGAATATAAACTTATAAGAACTTAATTAAAGCATAAACATAAAGACTGAAAGTAAAGCATAAATATAAGAACTGAAAGTAAAACTTAATTAAAGCATAAATGTATAAAGCTTAAAAGAAACTAAATAAAACTTAATAAAAGCATAAACATAAAACTTAAAACTGAAGAAGAAGCTATGCTTTGAAGCTAGAGAAGAGAGGAGGAAGAAGAAGGTGTGTTTTGAGAGTGATGTTGTGAGTCCATTATATAGGCCAAGGTGAAGGGGAGTAGGTGAAGCGGGGAACGGTCGTTCTTGGTGTAGAACGATCGTTCCCAATGGTCGATCGAAGTAGGTGAAGTAGGTGGACTTGGGAACGATCGTTCCCTTCGTAGAACGGTCGTTCCTTAGTGTTTTTTGCCGGGGAACGATCGTTTTGTTGTGGAGAACGGTCGTTCCTCAGTGTTTTTGTCGGCATGGTTGGTGAATGAGGGAACGGGCTGCATGGGATGGAACGATCGATCTTCGGTTTTTGTCGGCAGGGTTGGTGGATGAGGGAACGACCGTTCCTTGGAGGGAACGATCGTTCTCCATGGTCGTTCCATGGAAAGGAACGGTCGTTCCTTTGCTTGGCTCTCTTGTGTTTGGTCCTTTCCTCGTTTTTCCATCTTAACTTGACTCGAACATGTCCGTAAACGCCAAACTCCTTCGGAACTCCATGAAATCTGTAAAAACACTCAAAACAATAGAAAAGACTCGAAAAACTAACGAAAGATGCAAATCAAAACTCAAACCGAATACTAAAAACGAATCAAAATACGTTAAAAACACGTAATCGCCAAAAACTTGATACACGAGTTTTAAACCCTTATTTCCTACTGCAAGTGCACAGCATACGAAGTAGTATTTAGGGGTCGATCCCACGAAGACCAGTTTTCACACTTTGATATATTGAGCTAAATCAAAAGCTAAGACAATTCAATATGTTTTTGGTTTTTGTAAGTAACAAGTAATGAAAGCGAAATCGGTTGTAAGATAATATTAAACAAGCGTTAGGTCAAGGAATATCGCAGGAGATTCAGAGCTACGGATCAAACAACTATTCAGGCAATGATTAAGCATAAATCTAGAACTAAACACTAAGATAATATCAATCCACTCTCGTGGTACCAATATCTTTGTCTTCAACCTAGAAATCCTAACTCTCGCTGGTACTAGAAATCGTAGACAAGCATTAAGGATAGGTTTAATATGTTCACAATTCTCAATACATCTACTCTCGCATGTAATGGTAAATTGCTCACCAATGTTCTTTCTAGCAACCTAGCAACTCTCGCTGTCTAAGTTAAACCAAATTTCATAAGATCAAGTGATCAATTCGATCTAAGCATTAAGAACAACAAGGGTGAAGATATTGATTTGAATAGCCTATTTGTTTTTAACCCTAAAGCTCATGAATTCCTTTGACAAACCTAACCTAACTAAGAGGTCTACTCAGACATGATTAAAGAAGAAAACAAAGAGATTATAAAGTTCATCATAAAAGCTTGAATAGATAATGAAAGCTGAATATAACTTATAAGAACTTAATTAAAGCATAAATATAAGACTGAAAGTAAAGCATAAATATAAGAACTGAAAGTAAAGCATAAATATAAGAACTGAAAGTAAAACTTAATTAAAGCATAAATGTATAAGCTTAAAAGAAACTAAATAAAACTAATAAAAGCATAAACATAAAACTTAAAACTGAAGAAGAAGCTATGCTTTGAAGCTAGAGAAGAGAGGAGGAAGAAGAAGGTGTGTTTTGAGAGTGATGTTGTGAGTCCATTATATAGGCCAAGGTGAAGGGGAGTAGGTGAAGCTGGGAACGGTCGTTCTTGGTGTAGAACGATCGTTCCCAATGGTCGATCGAAGTAGGTGAAGTAGGTGGACTTGGGAACGATCGTTCCCTTCGTAGAACGGTCGTTCCTTAGTGTTTTTTGCTGGGGAACGATCGTTCTGTTGTGGAGAACGGTCGTTCCTCAGTGTTTTTGTCGGCATGGTTGGTGAGGGAACGGGCTGCATGGGATGGAACGATCGATCTTCGGTTTTTGTCGGCAGGGTTGGTGGATGAGGGAACGACCGTTCCTTGGAGGGAACGATCGTTCTCCATGGTCGTTCCATGGAAAGGAACGGTCGTTCCTTTGCTTGGCTCTCTTGTGTTTGGTCCTTTTCTCGTTTTTCCGTCTTAACTTGACTCGAACATGTCCGTAAACGCCAAACTCCTTCGGAACTCCATGAAATCTGTAAAAACACTCAAAACAATAGAAAAGACTCGAAAAACTAACGAAAGATGCAAATCAAAACTCAAACCGAATACTAAAAACGAATCAAAATACGTTAAAAACACGTAATATCAACTCCCCCCAACTAAAACCTTTGCTTGTCCCCAAGCAAAACCAGATATTTTACGAAGAGGAGAGGTTAGAAAAACGTGTGAAACTTGTAAAACTTATAGGACCATACTCTAAGTCAATTGCCCGTAAACCGCATTCGCAAAGTTCAGATCTAACCGTACTTCATTGTACTTCTCCATAACCGTAGTAAATGAGTGAAATCTCATGATCAAGCAGAACTCAATATTTAACATCATTATCAAATGTGTACTCTCACAAAGGGAATATCTAACACGTTATGGTCCAGGTATCAAGGTTGGTATTTGGTGGCTCAAGTGTTTCAGTTTCTTTTAGCAATGTAAACAGATGCAAATCATTATGCAAAATCACCGTGAGACACAGACCAATTAGGAGGTACACAACTCTCCTTAACTCTAATCCTTCTACCCTTTTTTAACTGAGTCACAAACAAGAACATGATTTCTCTTAACGTTTCATGAAATTTAAAGATATTACCTTGACGACTTTCCCGGTTCCTTCTGTTTTATTTTTTTTATTTTTTTTTCTTTTTCTTTTTTAATTTTTACATATCGGAGAATGGAACCGGTTAGTCTCTAAGATCTGCATCAAAAGAATTTTAACAATGTAAGCTTATTTCTTGAATGTGAATAAAATCTTCTACCCTTTTTAAAAGTTCACCCTCTTTTGAAACGAAAATTTTCAATGAATATATTCAAAGAGAGAGATCACATTTCTAGACACATCCCATGAGTTTAATCAGAAATAGACCACCTATCTAGACACAGTCCTAAAGAAAAGTTGTGTCGGTCCGTATACTCCATAGTTTTTGCACATGAATGCAATGACAGTAAACGAAGAAAAGTGGGTTTCAACATGGAAATGGTAAGGGTGTGGTACTAGACTAAGATAAGTCTAGCCATTTGGAGTTAGCAAAGATTGGTAGAAATGATGTGCAAGAGAAAACTCCAAATGTAAAATCCAATACATGATTATCAACCCCCTAAGTGAGATAAATTAAGTCCATATTAAGTTCTAATAATTTGATTAAGTTCAGATGATTTGAGAAATTCACTAAATGATCAAGTTATGGATTTTTCTGCGTTTCCAAACTATCCTCAAACAATGCTAAACAGTCATAAGGCAATGACATCGAACATGTTGCGATTCCAAAAAGTTTAACAAAATCGCACACTGTTTTGACTCGAATATATATATATATATATATATATATAAGAAATAAACACACCAAAATAAACACACCAAAATAAAACATAAAGAAATAAACATCCACAAAACAACCGTTAGTACACAAATGAATCCCCCCCAGACTTGTTTTTAACCGTCCCGGTTAAAACAAAACTGAAAGAGAAACCCGCAAACTCATAAATAAAAAAAAATCATAAATGGATTGACAGTGGTAGGGACAAGAAAACTTACCTGAAGACGTGCACCCCCTTCTATTTTTATTTTTTATTTATTTTTTTATGGAGCACTCCGGCGGAGCAGGTGCTCGGAAACAGATTTGGGGTGCTCGCCTTTTTTTTTTTTTTTTCAACTGAAACAAAGAAAAACAAA
Organism: Isatis tinctoria; assembly: GCA_010577795.1. Classification (NCBI taxonomy): domain Eukaryota; kingdom Viridiplantae; phylum Streptophyta; class Magnoliopsida; order Brassicales; family Brassicaceae; genus Isatis; species Isatis tinctoria. Next base: position 20,523,284 of record CM021246.1, read on the forward strand.
ACCAAAAATCAATAGTAAAAGAAAATAAAATAAAAACACTTACCAGTGGGTGCCTCCCACCAAGCGCTTGGTTTAAGTCGTTAGCTTGACTTCTGAGCACAAGTGCTAATCATGAGAATCAAAAGGCTGAGCCAGTGCACCTTGGGTCCTTCTTATTGGACAAGAAACAAAGTGCGCAAAAAGGTATACAATTGTCCAAAGGAAATAGACAATATTCTCATCAAGGAAGTTTACTACAAATGTAGCGTGTATCTTCAAATATTCCTTGACAGTGAGATGTTGTTGAGAATAAAATGCATTTGATGGAAAGATATAATCAACTTTAGCTTCAAACCAGTTTGTTACAAAATAGTCAACTTTATCTCCATCAATCTTATAAAATACCACATTCTCATTCTCATCATCATTCTCAACCTTAGGGTTCTCTATCTCATCCAAGATCTTATCTAAATCAAATTCATCCCCTAGGTCAGATTTTTCAAGAAGCGATCTAGATTCCTCTAGCATTAAAGAGTTAAGCTCGAGATTATGATCATTCAAAACACAAAGATAACTAGTATCAAAACATATTTCATGATAATCTCTAGCAAATTTTTCTAATTTTAAGGCATCTAGTCTTTGAGTCTCACATATCAAATCATAGCATTCATCAATGAGTGTGGAGGAAGGTGAATCATAAGCTATATCTCCAATAGAAGGCATGTGACTATCCTCAAAATCTTGAAATTCAAAGGTTAAATCGGATGTACCTTGTAATTGGGATGGTGGAACCCAATATATACCTCCTTAAGTGAGTGGGCTACCATTATCTCATCAAACGTAAGCTCTCTTCCTTTTAGTACTGCCCGATGTGACATGAGGTTGATCCAGATCATTACTGCTAGGTCACTCCTTGTCAGCATTGGATTTTCCATACAAAGCTTATCCAACTCCACTCTTTGTTCTGGCGTAAGTACGTTCTCATCAAAAGACTCATCTTGAATGTTTTCTTCAAACGTGTCCTCCTCTTCTTGTGGCCAATCATTGTAGTCCATGGCCATCAAAGTTAGTAAAAGTTAGTGTCTTAGACTAATAATTCAGCCGTAAACCAAAGGTGAACATTTGGTCCCCGGCAACGGCGCCAAAAACTTGATACACGAGTTTTAAAACCTTATTCCTACTGCAAGTGCACAGCATACGAAGTAGTATTTAGGGGTCGATCCCACGAAGACCAGTTTTCACACTTTGATATATTGAGCTAAATCAAAAGCTAAGACAATTCAATATGTTTTTGGTTTTTGTAAGTAACAGTAATGAAAGCGAAATCGGTTGTAAGATAATATTAAACAAGCGTTAGGTCAAGGAATATCGCAGGAGATTCAGAGCTACGGATCAAACAACTATTCAGGCAATGATTAAGCATAAATCTAGAACTTAAACACTAAGATAATATCAATCCACTCTCGTGGTACCAATATCTTTGTCTATCAACCTAGAAATCCTAACTCTCGCTGGTACTAGAAATTGTAGACAAGCATTAAGGATAGGTTTAATATGTTCACAATTCTCAATACATCTACTCTCGCAGGTAATGGTTAAATTGCTCACCAATGTTCTTTCTAGCAACCTAGCAACTCTCGCTGTCTAAGTTAAACCAAATTTCATAAGATCAAGTGATCAATTCGATCTAAGCATTAAGAACAACAAGGGTGAAGATATTGATTTGAATAGCCTATTTGTGTTTAACCCTAAAGCTCATGAATTCCTTTGACAAACCTTAACCTAACTAAGAGGTCTACTCAGACATGATTAAAGAAGAAAACAAAGAGATTATAAAGTTCATCATAAAAGCTTGAATAGATAATGAAAGCTGAATATAAACTTATAAGAACTTAATTAAAGCATAAACATAAAGACTGAAAGTAAAGCATAAATATAAGAACTGAAAGTAAAACTTAATAAAAGCATAAATGTATAAAGCTTAAAAGAAACTAAATAAAACTAATAAAAGCATAAACAAAAACTTAAAACTGAAGAAGAAGCTATGCTTTGAAGCTAGAGAAGAGAGGAGGAAGAAGAAGGTGTGTTTTGAGAGTGATGTTGTGAGTCCATTATATAGGCCAAGGTGAAGGGGAGTAGGTGAAGCGGGGAACGGTCGTTCTGGTGTAGAACGATCGTTCCCAATGGTCGATCGAAGTAGGTGAAGTAGGTGGACTTGGGAACGATCGTTCCCTCCGTAGAACGGTCGTTCCTTAGTGTTTTTTGCCGGGAACGATCGTTCTGTTGTGGAGAACGGTCGTTCCTCAGTGTTTTTGTCGGCATGGTTGGTGAGGGAACGGGCTGCATGGGATGGAACGATCGATCTTCGGTTTTTGTCGGCAGGGTTGGTGGATGAGGGAACGACCGTTCCTTGGAGGGAACGATCGTTCTCCATGGTCGTTCCATGGAAAGGAACGGTCGTTCCTTTGCTTGGCTCTCTTGTGTTTGGTCCTTTTCTCGTTTTTCCGTCTTAACTTGACTCGAACATGTCCGTAAACGCCAAACTCCTTCGGAACTCCATGAAATCTGTAAAAACACTCAAAACAATAGAAAAGACTCGAAAAACTAACGAAAGATGCAAATCAAAACTCAAACCGAATACTAAAAACGAATCAAAATACGTTAAAAACACGTAATATCACGTTGCGTGTTGTTTGAGGTGGGGTACTGACAATTGCGTCGATCGGTTGTCGAGTACCTCAGGCAGATCGATAAATCGTCTACGGGCGGTGTGGTTGGGCACTATCCCATAAGACTGGCCACGAGCTCTGGCCTAGGACTTTTGTGGTTCTCTGGGTACTTTAGGTACCATGATTGTGCATGTTTAGTCTATTTCCTATGTATGGCGTGCTATGGTCAGATTTACGTTTTCTGTGATTAGCATCTCATACCTCACTGAGTGACTCCCCAGTTACTCACCCCTCCTTCCCTTTCCAGTTTTTCAGGTGAGACGGACAAGTATTTTACGTTTTGATGATACGGTTTATTCGTATTTTATTTTTATACATACAGCATTTGAGGTATTTGAGTTGTGAGACATTGAGGTTTGGAGTATATGAGTTAGGTGTTGTGGTTAGTGGCACGCCGTTCTCGAGTGTCGATGAGACGGGTGTTACACTCTGATCCACCGAATTATGCGAAGAAACGTGAATTTGAAATTTATGAAATTAACTCTAATTCGTGGAGGATTATTGATGTCACTATCTACTTCGAATTTGACAGCATTAGTTGTGGCGTGTCTTTGAAGGGAAAGACTTACTGGATTGGTAGTAAAACAGAGTCCAACAAAGAGACATTCATAGTCAGGTTTGATTATACAGGAGAAAGATTTGAACGCCTATGTCTTCTTCCCTATCAGAATGATCTTTTTGCAACTCTGTCTTTATCCGTTGTTAGAGAAGAAAAACTAGCCTTGTTATTACAACACCGTATTAGAGAGAAGACAGAGATATGGGTGACAAATAAGATAAGTGAGACCAAAGAGGTGTCGTGGAGCAAGGTCTTAGTGGTGGATTTTCGTCCTTTTTTATTTGTTGTGAGGCAGGACGTTTCGTGCTAGATGAGGAGAATAAAGTCCTCGGGTATTGTGAGTACGGTGTACAAAACAGAACCAAGGTATACACTGTTGGAGAGGACAATAGAGTCAGACAAGAATTACCATTGATGCCACATATATTAAATCATGTTCCAAGTTTGATTCGAATTCAGAATGATGTCGGACGCAAAAGAAAAAGAGACGAATGATTAAGCCACTTTGACAATGGTTCAAAACTTCATGTCACCACTATTGGCTCTTCTTAGTTTAAGAAAAACACGAATCAAGTTGTTCTTCGTTCTCTATTTTCTTCAAAAATAAAGACAAATTACTTTCATTGTCCACCTTGTCTTCTGGGAAAGCAAATAAAACTTCCTGTTTCATGCTTCTCAATTTGAAATCATACACTCATTAGTTATTTGCTCCATCGAAAGCATTAGCAGGATTAGTTATTTGCCTTAGCTCTTTTCCCATCCACTAGCACTTTGCCTAAATAACATACACATGCACTAGAGTTAAAGCTACACCATGAACTCTGTTTCTTACAAGACGAGTTACATAAACCTTTTGTAGCATAGTTTACACTTACGATAAAGAAAAATTCACAAGGAAGAAAAAAACAATCGCTTGCAACAAACTTGTAAGTAGAGAAATTACCAGAGAGAAGAGGATTGTGAGATTATATATACCATAAGAGCGCAAGGTTATGGGAGACCTAAGAACATGAAATCCCATCTTCTTCTTCCTCGTTGGGAAAGAAAAACAAGATCGAAGAGAGCAGAGTGATTCAGCTTTCTGACATTTTTCACGAAAAACTTTGGGCCTGAATCGTTTTGGAGTGAGTAAAGAGGCAACTTGGCTGCAACATTTAGAACACCTAAACGTGGATGTATGTACTCAAGAAGAGGCAATCTGGTGGTGAATTCAGATCGCTGGTGAAACACAAACACCTCTGAAGCACTCGGGCTTGGCCAGTCCTTTAACTTCCATAATAGAGGGAGACCGTTCTCGCGTCTCCTTCCTTCTCTATATACTTTCATGAACTTCCCAAGTCTTACATCAACCTGTCAAATATGTTGTGAGTAACCTCACCAGTCATTACATAACTATTATCTGATACTGTTAAGACAAAGCAAAACTCACTTCTGATCCATCCAGGCAATCAATGGCCTTCACGATTGAATCCTCGTCTTTTGGTTTTTCATCCAAAATCTCCTTCCACATAACCTCAGGATCCCACCTATGAAATGATGACTCATCAAGTACCTCTCCAACTACAACAATCCGACCTTCTCCCACTTGTTTCACAAACTCATTCGCTCTTTCTGCTTTCAGCATTTCCGGTGACGTGACGTAGACGAAACCCTCACCGTGAGCAGGTTCCTGAAGACCCTCACTGTCTAGTACCTTGCAGCCACTGACTATCTCCTCTGCGTTTTTCACAAGCTTTGCAACCCAATTCATCTTGAATATGCGGGCCAGATTCAAAGACTGTGAACATGAAAACCCATCTTCTTCTTTCTCCTTGGGAAATAAAAAAGAGATCGAAGTAATTCAGTTTTCTGACAGTTTTCACAAAAACTTTGGATACTTCTCTTAGGGTTGCGAAAACCGTATATCTTTCTGAGAAAAAAGGTTTCCTTTTTTTCATATTAATTTTTACTTACTTGACCATCAAACCGACTTTACTTGATAATATAAGAAAATAAATAAAACCCTTAAAGGTAAACAACAACAATTAGCCACCGCCACTTTCTTCCTTTCACAGATGATGTCGGAACTTCCAGAGGATTTGTTGGAGGATATATTCTTCCGTGTTCCAGCTACATTTTTAAATCGTTTACGATCAACTTGTAAACGATGGAACCGTTTATTGAAGGATACGGAATTCACAAGAAAGCACTTGGAGAAAGCCCCAAAGCAGTTTCAGAGTCTCATGATGAAGCAATCTGGGGTATGTTTGATGTGCATTAATATCGATAGATTTCCACATGTAATGATCAAAGGTGAAGCTACCCTAACGGACCCAGATCAAATCAAGATTATGCAAGTCTCTCACTGTGACGGCTTATTGTTATGCTACACCTATCCTTGTAAGCTCGTGGTATGGAATCCGTGTACTGGTCAAACCAAGTGGATCCGACCCAGAAATCGTGACGAGACAAGCTGCAGCTATGCTCTCGGATCCTACCAAGACAAAAGATCCAACGGTAATAGCTACAAAATATTGAGACACAGGAGGCGTTTCCACAATGAGATCAAACATGAATTCGAAATTTATGAGATTAACTCTAATTCGTGGAGGATTCTTGATGTCACTATCGACTTCGAATTTGAGAGTTTTAGTTCGGGCGTGTCTTTGAACGGAAAGACTTACTGGATTGGTAATAAAATAGAATTCAGCATAGACACATGTGTTGAACTATGATTTCACACAGATCAAAGTTTGTGGGTAAACTTGAGAAGTAAAACAGTAGAATGCCGACGTGACTTTTAGTAATACGCCGACGTGATTTATAGTAATATGCCGACGTGATTTTATTGAGTAATGAATTTGATTACAAACGAAGTGAAGAGATTGAGAGCCCCCCTTCTCTGTCCTTGAGATTCCCTTAAAGAATGAAAAAGGAAATGATTGTTGTATGAATGATGACAGTGGCTCTACATGACAATCATTCCTCCTTTAATGATGACGATGGGTTCCACGACCTTATCTTGTCAATGATGATGTTTTCTCCACCGGGCCGAGGTGAAATATCGGTGGGCCTTGGAGGGTGCTAAACCCGTACCCAACAATAAGCCCCCCCTCAGTTCGTCGAGCATCGCGATCGAGCTCGTCGAATTTGAAGAGAGTTGACTCGTCGATATTTCACCTCGGCGAGAGGTCGAGAATTCACCTCGTCGAGAGGTCGAGAATTCACCTCGGCGAGAGGTCGAGAATTCACCTCGGCGAGAGGTCGAGAATTCACCTCGTCGAGAGGTCGAGAATCCACCTCGGCGAGAGGTCGAGAATTCACCTCGTCGAGAGGTCGAGAATTCACCTCGGCGAGAAATCGAGAATATTCCTTTATCGCAAAAGAATATCCTAAAGAGGTTTGAAGTTAAATGACATGTATTAAATGCGACGCGACGCGACCTCTTCCAATCTAGGCGCGTGAGGAACGTACGGGTATCATAGCACCATTTGTCGCATCTGTTGATTGAAACGACGTTGACACGTGTCAATCATGCAGGAGATCGCGTGCGTTTCGCGGTAAGATGATGGGAGCGAAGAGACGCGGGGCGCGGCTTTTTAGACCTAATAATGGAGAGAGAGGGCGGCGGGCAATAAAAGGCTGTCTCCGACTGTAATGATTACTCTGAAAACCGTCTCCTCTTTTCTCCTCCTATAAATCTTCTCTCCTTCTCATTTCGTCCTCACTTCTTCATTTCTTTCTTTGTTTTCGCAAAAGGTAGCTCTCTTCTCTCTCTTCAATTCTGTTTCTTCTTTTCGCCGTTGGTTTTTACTCTACCGGGCCGCGTTTTCCGATCCCGAAGATGTCTTCAACTATCTCCCATCCTGTTCTCCACCCTCATGGCGTGGCCTCCGACCCGATGCGGACGACCTGGAAGACAGGGATCTGGGCTTCGGGCTCAGCCGCAGCAGATACCCACCGGGGGTAACCGAGCCGAGCTGCCAATCTGATCCTCAGCCGATGGACGAGGATCGTGACCGTCAAGACGAAGACGCCGAGGTGGCTTCGTCGCCGGGTCACAACGGAGTCGGGATTGCCGCCCCGCCGAATCAAGACTTGGCTAGTAGCCGCGGTCCAACGATAGTTGGCGAGGCCGCGGAAGAAACCAATCGTGACGCCGAGGATGAACCGCAAATAATGAGCGGGGTGAACTTGGAAGACGCCGGTCCCGAATTGGGGATAGGCGAGCGAGTTTTCGAGCCTCACCGAATAGAACGTGTTGCCCGAGATGAAGCTAGGGAAAGAATGAAGGAGGAAGGCATTGCGATCCCGGAAGAAGTTGCCGGGAATGTCTGGAATGTCCTTCCTACGAGGTCGACAAGAAAAAGCCTTATCGAGCTGAGGGTAGCTTGCCACGTCGACCCGAAGGTGACATTTGTCATTCCGGGCCCTAGGAACGACCGTGGGATGCTCCTCCGGGGCATTTCTGCGTCTACGAATCCTTTTTCAAATTCTGTCATCTGCGATTCCCGATCCCGGATCTCCCGTTTGAGTATTGCGCGCGTAGGAGAATGGCGCTGTCGCAGCTAACCCATGGGGGTATGCGTCACATGGTGGCGCTGATGATGCTTGCCGTTGAGAACGGTCTGCCACTGAATTGCAGAATCCTTGAAGAGATGACATGGATCAAGGCTTCGAAAGCGAATAAATCCCTCGGCTGCTTCTATCTTCAGATGAAGACGAAGCACAACATAATCCCCGGGGATACGGCGAGATCCAAAGTTGAAGACTGGCGAACCCGATTCTTCTTTGTGAAGAAGGACGAGTTCGCGGTGGCGAATCCCAGTCTTAGGATTCAGAATCATTGGAATGACCCAATCGGTAGATACCTGTTTATTTTAATTTTTCTGTATCTTATTGTCTTCTGACGTCGTGGTTTCTCGTTTTGTAGATAAACCGTCTCCGCTCGTGCCTCCTCCGGAGAATTTCAGCGAGGTGGCTGACGAATACGCGAGGATAAGCCACCTGACTTGGCCGGAGGTGTCAGCGGAGAGAGTCGAGCGGGCACTTCGTAAACTTTCTCAGCAATCCGACCCGACGCCGAGGCCGCAGATGGGACTGCGCAAGAGGAAGTTCAGCAGCAGTCTGACCGACGACATGGTCAACATTGTCGGAGAATCCTCTGGGGGACCGAGGACGGCAACGCCGCCTTCTCGAAGACGCGAGGCGGCAGTCCCCATCTCTGACGAGGCGAATCCTCAAGACGAAACGCGTGATGAGATTGTCGATATCATCGGGGTCGAATCTCCGCAACATCTGGAGAACGAGACGTTGGCGACGCAAGGTCAGGAGGTGGCCGGCGTAAGCCATGCCGATCCGCCTATCGAGCAGGACGCCGCGGAACAAGTCAATCCGTCAGAGGGAAATCCAGACGTGTTTGGACCAGAAAATATCGAGCGGGATCACGGACCTGCCGATGAACACGACCTCGGCGAATCGGAAGGGAATGCTGCTTTTGTGAGCGGCGAAAGAGCGATCGGCGGGAGCAGAGATCCGGACGAGGACCGAAATCCTTCTGAATTCTTTTTCCATTACTTTGGAACGCCACCGTTAGCGGGGAACGATGCTGCCGCCGCCGAGCTCTTTTGGAGGTTAAGGACAAAGCCTCTATCGCGTCCTGTCGTTCCAACGGGACTCGAACATTACGGTCTGTTCGAGACCTTTGCTGGGGATATGACTAGGGGTTTGAACGCCGCGGTCTACACAATGGGTAAGTACGATAGGGACCTTAGGGCCGCCAGGAAGGAGGCGAAGGATCTCGCAGATGAGCTGGCTGATCTTCGAGCCGAGAGGGATCGTCTCGCCGAGGCTAATGAGAACCTGTCATCGGAGAACGCGGAGCTCGTCAATCAGAAGACCGAGCTGCTTTGCGCCGTTGAGGAAACTGATACTCTGAAGGCCAAAATTGACGAGGTCGAGAAGGCTCGTGCCGTCGCAGTTGCGAGTAAGAAGAAGGCTCGAGAGAGCTTGAGAAGGGAGCGGTGCGGCTCCGTAAATCGAGAACCGACCGTGTTGCCGCCGAGCGGGCTAAGGTCGTTGGTGAATACGCTCCTCTGATGGCGAAGATGAGGGACTTTGTTGCCCAAAGGGTGGTGATAGAGGACGCCGTGGCAGGATCCGCCGCGGCCGAAGGCGCTTTGGCGTTTGCGAATGCGCTAAAAGCTAAGGAGTGGGATATTCCCGCCGAGATGATTGAAAGGCTTGAGGCGAAGAAGAAGCAACAAGAAGATGCCGCTGCGATGATCAACGAAATCACTTTTGAAGAAGGCGAGCTAGATGATCCGGCTCCCGTTATTGCCGAGGCGAGTTTGCCACGACCTGTGCCCAAGAGGCGAACGAGCAGACCGAAAGCGTGGAGGAGACGGCCGATGATCCTACTGGGGATCAAGGGCGAGAAAGGACCTAGGCGGTCCGTTTTTTTATTATCTCATTTTTTTGTAAGGCCGGGTCTGGTTTGTGGACCTCGGCGTCGTAGTACTTTGTAAGCCGAAAGGCTAAGTTTTCTAAGTTAATGAAAATACCGTATTTCCAAGTAACTTAGACGTTTCACGAGTATAGTCCGACCGATTTAAATTACCGTGCTAGTGGAATGACTGAGCTGAGTAGTAGATACTCGAAAACTTATTCGAAGTCAGTTCAATTTCGGAATTAGACTTGGTAAGTCGACATCCGGGGTGCAAGGCTAACAACTGCTCGCATACGACGGAGGCTTACATCGGCTCGGCTTACACCTTGAAAGATAAGTCTGTTTCGGACAGAGCGTCTCAATCAAGTATAGATACGCTCTCGAGACTGAACTCCGGCGTGGTTTCGTGGGTCAGTCATAAGTTCGAGAGGTGCGGGCGACGATGGACCCGGCTTTATTTGACCCATCATTCACTTGATCAGAGTGAAGATGTTGGTCTATAGCTTAGAGCTATGAGGCGAAGCGCCTACGTTTGAGCGTAGCTCGGCACAGTTTTGACAGTTTAACTGAGAAACTGAAGTAATGGCGACCGTTAATGGTGCAAATGATTTGTAAGAGACGATTCTTCAAAGGAAGATATTTTTTTTTTTTTTTGATGTATAGCTGAACCCTTTGACAGGCTGCCTACGTACCCCGAAAGAGGATCAAGCCATTCGTAGTTCGTTTACATGAGAGCGTAGCTCGTTCTTTTTTTTTTTTTTTTTTTTTTTTTTTTTTTTTTTTTTTTTTTTTTTTTTGGAGCTGGCGGAAATGCTCGAGATGGACTTAGTAGTAGAAACGCTTGAGATGGTTGACGTTCCATGAGCGCGGCACGGCGTCACCGGACATGGTCACAAGTTCGCAGACGCCTGGTTTTACGATCTTCCCGACGATGTATGGGCCTTCCCATTTTGCTCCGAGTTTGCCGGCGCGATATTCCTTTGTATTCTCGTAGACTTTTCGCAGTACAAGGTCGCCTTCTTCGAAGTGCCTAGGTCGTACCTTTGTGTTGTAATAGCGGGCCGCTTGGTGTTGGTAGTTTTGCATTCTGAGAAGAGCTTGTCCTCGGTTTTCTTCCAAGGTGTCTAAGTTATCGAGTAACATAGCACAGTTGACTGCATGGTGGAGCGGTGCCAGTTGACGTCGTAGTGTCGGCACCGCGGCCTCAGCGGGTGATAGGGCTTCGCAGCCGTACACCAAAGAAAATGGTGATTTCCCAGTGGCGCGACGTGGGTTTTTCTGTGAGACCAGAGGACCCCGTCAAGCTCGTCTGCCCAAAGTCCTTTTTTCGATTCTAGACGTTTTTTGAGTCCATCGATGATAGTCTTGTTTGTTGCCTCGGCCTGGCCATTACCTTGAGGATAGCGCGGGGTGGATTTGCTGAGGCGGATCCGCCACTTGGCGCAGAAGGCTTCGAAAACGCTGGAGATGAACTGGGAGCCGTTGTCCGTGACAATTTCGTAAGGCAGGCCGTGGCGGCAGATGATGTGTGTCCAAACGAACATTTGGACGTCGTGGTCCTTTATCGAGGCGTATGCCTTAGCCTCCACCCACTTTGTAAAGTAGTCCGTCATGATGAGCACGAATTGGCGTTGTCGAGAGTTTGGTAAAGGACCGACGATGTCCATGGCCCATCGCATGAAAGGGTAAGGAGGGCAAGACGTGGTGAGGAGTTCCGATGGGTTATGGAGGACGGGTCCGTGTCGTTGGCACTTTTCACACTTGAGGGCGAATTGTTCGCAGTCTGCGATCATGGTTGGCCAGAAGAAGCCGTGTTTTTTGACTTTTAGTGCCAGAGCGCGTCCGCCTGAGTGATTGCCGCCTGCTCCTTCATGAGTTTCTTCCAGAACGAACCGAATCTGCATCCCCTCGATGCAAGTGAGGAGTGCGCCGGTTGCAGTTCGTCGGAGTAGTTCGCCATTGACGATCGTGTACTGCGCAGCGCGGGCCTTTAGGCGTCGGGCTGCCCATCTTTCGGTTGGTGCCTCGCCATTTATGATATACTCGATTATCTCGGTTCTCCAGTCGGGCTTCGCGCCGATATCCTTGCTAGTGTTACTGTGAGAATGCGTACCGACCTCATCGTCGTCGGTTTCGTCGGCGTCGTTATGGTCCTCGCGGATGAATGCGCAATGTCCCTTGGGTAATTCGATGCTTGGTGTTCGATGCTTGCGATTGGTATATGGCGCCGAAAATCATCGTCTCTATTTGAGCCGATTGTTGCGAGCGCATCGGCGGTCGCGTTTTCGGCACGAGGATCTTGGTGAGCTCGAAAGACTCGAACTCCGCTGCGAGAGCTTTGACGAGTTGGAGGTATGCATCCATGCGGTCGTTGCGTGCCTCGTATTCGCCGTTATATTGGTTGGCAACGAGCTGAGAATCGCAGTAGGCGTGGATGTTGGTTGCGCCGATACCCTTGGCGAGGCGTAGTCCGGCGATGAGTGCTTCGTACTCGGCCTCGTTGTTGGAAGCTGTGAACTCGAGGCGGAAAGATTGTTCGAGAGTTTCTCCCGTTGGCGACTCAAGTTTGATGCCGACGCCAGAGCCTTGGCGACATGACGATCCGTCAACGTGGAGGATCCATTTAGGTTTGGGCTTGGTCGTGTCATCGACGAGCTCGGCGGGTAATTCGATGAGGAAATCGGCGAACCTGGGCCTTGGCGCTGACTCTGCTTTTGTACTCGATATCGTACTCTGATAGTTCCACTGCCCATCTCGCAAGGCGTCCCGACTGGCTCGGACTATGGAGAATGGTACGAAGTGGTTGATTACTTAGGACGTGGATGGTGTGCGATTGGAAGTATGGTCGTAACTTCCGGGCTGAGACGATGATGGCGAGAGCCAATTTCTCCAAGGTTGGATAACGAGTTTCCGCGCCATCGAGTGTTTTGCTGACGTAAAAGATTGGCCGTTGATCGCCGCGGTCTTCTCGCACAAGTACGCTGCTGACTGCCGAGGTCGAGATGGCGATATAAAGATAGAGCGTTTCTCCTTCTTCTGGCTTTGCGAGGATTGGCGGTGTTGATAGGTACGTTTTGAGCTGTTGAAATGCGTCCTCACACTTTTCGTCCCATTGAAAACGTTTGTTGCCGCGGAGAAGTTGATAGAATGGCAGACATTTGTCGGTTGATCGGGAGATGAACCGATTGAGCGCAGCGATTCGCCCGGTGAGTCGTTGGACTTCTCGATTTGTTTTTGGGGATGGCAGCTCCAGGATTGCGCTTATTTGTTTGGGGTTAGCCTCGATCCCGCGTTCGGTGACGAGGTAGCCAAGGAACTCCCCAGAAGTGACTGCGAATGTGCACTTGGCCGGGTTGAGCTTCATTGAATATGAGTTGAGGATGCGGAAACACTGGTCTAAGTCTTTGATGTGATCTTCGGCGATTGCGGATTTGACGAGCATGTCGTCAATGTACACCTCCATCGTTTTGCCGAGCTGATGTTCGAACATTTGATTCATCAGTCGTTGATATGTCGCGCCGGCGTTTTTCAGCCCGAAAGGCATTACTTTGTAACAGTAGGTGCCGCGGTCGGTGATGAAGGCTGTCTTTTCGCGATCGTCAGTATGCATGAAGATCTGGTTGTACCCGGAGAACGCATCCATGAACGATAGGAGTTTGTTTCCGGCGGTGGCTTCAACGAGGCGATCGATGTGTGGTAGCGGATAGCTGTCTTTGGGACACGCCTTGTTGAGGTCGGTGAAATCGACGCAGATGCGCCATTTGCCGTTCTTCTTTTTGACCACCACGGGGTTGGCGAGCCAGTCAGGATATTTGACCTCGGTGATGGATCCGGCTTTGAGCAATTTGTCGACCTCTTCGTTAACAGCCTGAGCGCGTTCGGGACCGAGCTTTCGCCTCTTCTGTTTGATTGGCCTGTAAACGGGATCGATGTTGAGCTCGTGGCTGATGATACGAGGGTCGATGCCGGGCATGTCGTTGGCGGACCATGCGAACGTTGCTTTGTTGTCGGAGAGAAATTCAACGAGCTCGGTTCGAAACGAATCGGGGAGGTCAGAGCCGATGCCGACGCAACGCTCGGGATTGTCTTTGTCGATGTTAACTTGGACAACGAGGTTTGTCTTTGGCCTTTCGTGGATGTCGGGCACGTTGATCAGGCAGGACTGCGCAGACGGTGGGTGTGGTTTGCGCAGTTTTTGTTCGTGATGAAGCAGGAGCGTGCGATACGCTGACTTCCTCGAAGAGTGAAAATGCCGTTGTTGTTCGGGAACTTGAGGCATTGGTGATACGTTGACGTGACCGCCTTTATGGAATGTAGCCAAGGTGTGCCGACGATAGCGTTGTAAATGGCGGGCTGATCGACGACGTCGAACTTGACCCATCTGGTGATGTCACCTACTTCAACAGGAAGTTTGATGGTTCCGGTTGTCCAAGATGATTCGCTCGTGAATCCAGTAAGTATCTTGGTCTTTGGTTTGATCTGATCGTTGCGTATCCCCATTCGATGGAGGGTTTCTTTGTAGATCAGATCTGTCGAACTTCCGGTGTCAATGAGGATGCGCGCAACGTAGAGGTTATGGATTTTGAGCTCGACAACTAACGGATCGTTGTGCGGCATATCGACTCCAATTGTATCTGCCGAGGTGAAAGTGATTGGGATTTCATCCGGCACTGGTTGTTTCCACTTTGACGCGGCGATAGCTCGTCGTTCGTGTTTTTGACGGAACGGACTGAATCAACGCAGTCCTGCAAACCTCCCATGATCATACTGATCCTCTGGATTTGGGCTGCGGTGGACTTCTGTCTTTATCGTCGCGGTTCCGTTTATTCCCTTCGGCTCGCCGGTCATTGTAATTTGGTCGTGATTCTCGGCCGTTGCCGAAAGCGGCTCGGCGATCTCGTGAGGTGTTGCCGGTGCGATCGCGGGAGTCGAGCTTGAGTTTTCCAGACAGATAATCCTCGACGGCATGATCGTGAAAGTGGTCACAATCTTTTAGCTCGTGTCCTGATCTCCTGTGATAGGGACAAAACTTAGATCCGTTGAAGGCTTATCGCCCTTAGTCGTTGATTCATCGCCTTTGCGAATGTATTTATTCCAGCCCGGCGGTTTGTCCGAGACGTGGTAGACGGAAGGTTTCTTTTCGTCGTAATGCTGACGAGGTTCTCTTGCTGTGTAGGTTACCGCTTCTCCTTGGGGGCGCTGACGGTTTTTGTTCGGTCAGATTTTTTGGCTCGTGCCGCCCGTTCTTCGTATAGCTCGATGAACGTGGTGGCTCGGTGGAAGGCGTCTTCGAGACTAGTTGGTTCTTTTTTCTTGAGATCTTCCCAGAGCGGTTCATCCTCTCGCATCCCCTGTCGTAAGGCGATGAGCGCGACGGCGTCGGGACAGTCGACCTTGGCAATGATTTTGCGGAAGCGTTCCACGTACGTGCGAAGGCTTTCGGTCTGGTTTTGAATGCAGTTCCAGAGCTCGGTTAGATTCGTCTGTTTGTCAATGAACATCGAGTAGTGTTTAAGGAAAGCGGATGATAGGTCCTCGAAACTTCCTATCGAGTTCGGGGTGAGCCGAGTAACCAGTTGAGGGCAGTGCCACCGAGTGTTTCGACAAAACGTTGGCAGAAAATGGCGTCTCGAGTTCCTGGTGATAGATCGGCGCGGCCCATCGCGATGGTGAATGCTACGAGATGCCGTTGGGGGTCGTCCTCCCCTTTGAAGGTGGGTACTTCGCGGATCTTGCCGTGGTATCGTTGTCGAACACTTGTTATCGCCTCGGTGAATGGGGTTTTACTCGTTTGTTTGAGTACCCTGTCGAGCTCCGGCGCCGAGCTGGTTGCCCGATGAATTTGTGAGTTCATCTCTTCGAGGCGCTTCATAACACTTTCGAGCTCGGGATTCCTGTCGGTAGACTCTTGTGTCCCTATCGTCGGAGCAGGGGTTTCCGTTCTCTTGTTGGATCCGCGAAACTCTCCTGTTGGTGTCGAGCCGAACAGATTCCGGATGATGGGATATATTTGGCCAGAGGTCTGGATTGGATTTTGCTCGTGGTGTTGGTGACGTTCCCATCGACTTCAGAAGCGGCTTGCCTGGCTTCGATGTTAGTTACTTTATCGGTTAGGAAAGCCAGCATAGCGTGGATTGCGTTCAAGGGACCGACTTCGTATGTCGCACCGGTGAGAGGTGGCGGCGACGTAAGTTGGTGGTCCTGGGGGCCGTTGGGATCGGTATGGTCCTGAACTTGAGGGATGTCGTCGTGTGGACCGGTGTCCTGCGGGACTCCTTGATTTCCTTGCGCGTTGCCGACGTTGGGCGCGACGTGGGCTTCGATTTGTGGATCGTCGAGATTGATGGCGGCGT
This sequence comes from Isatis tinctoria, assembly GCA_010577795.1. Lineage (NCBI taxonomy): Eukaryota > Viridiplantae > Streptophyta > Magnoliopsida > Brassicales > Brassicaceae > Isatis > Isatis tinctoria. The sequence continues at coordinate 20,539,331 of CM021246.1, forward strand.
TGTTTGGATCGATGGCCATCGTGATTAAGAGTTTTCTTCAGCAGTGTCCCCACAGACGGCGCCAATTGTTGAACTATGATTTCACACAGATCAAAGTTTGTGGGTAAACTTGAGAAGTAAAACAGTAGAATGCCGACGTGACTTTTAGTAATACGCCGACGTGATTTATAGTAATATGCCGACGTGATTTTATTGAGTAATGAATTTGATTACAAACGAAGTGAAGAGATTGAGAGCCCCCCTTCTCTGTCCTTGAAGATTCCCTTAAATAGAATGAAAAAGGAAAGGAATGATTGTTGTATGAATGATGACAGTGGCTCTACATGACAATCATTCCTCCTTTAATGATGACGATGGGTTCCACGACCTTATCTTGTCAATGATGATGTTTTCTCCACCGGGCCGAGGTGAAATATCGGTGGGCCTTGGAGGGTGCTAAACCCGTACCCAACAACATGCATAGTCAGCTTTGATTATACAACAGAAAGATTTGAACTCCTATGTCTTCTTCCCTATCAGTGTTATTTTTATGAAAATCTGTCTTTGTCCCTTGTTAGAGAAGAAAAACTAGTCGTGTTATTACAACCCGGCTTTAGAGAGATGACAGAGATATGGGTGACAAATAAGATAAGTGAGACCAAAGAGGTGTCGTGGAGCAAGGTCTTAGCAGTGGACTTACATGCTCTTTCTATTAGTCGTGAGGGAGGAAGTTTCGTGTTCGACGAGGAGAAGAAAGTCCTCGTGTTTTGTCAGGAAGGTGTACCCGGATACAGAACCACCAAGGCATACCTTGTTGGAGAGGAAAATACAGTCAGACAAGTGGACATAGAAGACTTACCATTGTGGCCACGTTTATTTAATTATGTTCCAAGTTTGATTTGACTTCAGCATGATATCGGTGTTGGTTTTGTGAGGACCACAATGAGCTCACAACCAACTTCACCAACACAAGAACTTTCCTTTAACCTCCACAAACACAGCTTAAGGGAACAAAGAGAACCAGCTATGGTGTGGGGAGAAGGAGAGCCTAAAAGAAACCAAAGAGGAGAGAATCAGCAATTTGTGCCTTAAGAACCACCAACACACCAGCTTAATGGACATGAATCCGGATGTGTTGTGGTTTAGGAGAAAGCCTCTTAGATCCACCACTAACATCCACACAAAGACCTTAAAGGATTTGATGGTGTTATGGGAGAGACCAAGAACAAGATTAAGAGAAGACTTTGGGTGATTTATGTGAGTGAATGGACAAGAGTGGCTTAGCCCTTAATGGGCATAAGCCTAAATCGTTTTAACACTCCTTCTCTACATTTTGTGTGATGAACAACACATGAATAAAGGAGAGAGAGCTAAAAACGAGTTTGTGTAATCTTGCCTCTTATTTCATTTTTTTAAGAGTGGTGGCTACAAGGGGTATATATGGAGAAGCTACAGACCCTCATAAACCCTAGACACTTATAAAGATTTTCTGAAGTCTTGCCCACAACAAACAGAAGTCTTGCTTTTAATCACCTTCTGAAGTCTGGCTTGCTTTTAATCACCTTCTGAAGTCTGGCTTACAACAGAAGTCTTGTTTATCAGCACATTCTTAAGTCTGGCTTCTCCTTCTGAAGTCTAGCTTACAAAAGCAGCTCCCTCCTTTCTTCTTGTCTTCTAGCACATGAAGTCTGCACATAATTCCGTTTCTTCACACGAACTTTGCACAGACTTCTGCTTCGATATTCCGGGCTTTTGTTCGGCCTTCCCGGCCTCTCTACTTCATATATACTAATACCCCCCCCGCAAGCTTGGTCGTCGGAACTCCTCTAAGGGGACCAAAGGCCGAGCTTGAGCGCCGAGTAGGCTACCTCATTAAAAACCCCAATAGAGAAAACCACTTTGGGATAAAACTCCATTGGGTAAAAGAGTATAGCCTGTCCTCAGTTCTTTTGGATAGCTTGACCTTGGCATTGAATGAACCGGTACCATTGGACTTGTCTTGAAACATGTTCTTCCTTGGCAAGAACGGCCCTAAAGGTCTGAGCTTTAGGGTTGCGGATACCAAGGAAGAACAAGGACTTGAATGTCGCGGTTTTGAACTTCTTCTTGAACCGCCAAGTGATCAAGGCTTGAACATGATCATCAACACCAACTTAGAAGCGGTTTGAGATCACGCCAAGACCTTCTTGATTGCTCCATCCTAGCGTTCATGTTGCCTCCTATGATGCTTTCTTTGGTTTCCATCAAATCTCCACATGGTATGGCCTTAATTTCCTCTCCTTTGAACCTGTGATCAGAGGGCCAAAACAAAAGAAAGTTCAAAGTTCTTCCATGGAATATCAAATGACAACTAATTGAGCAAACAATAAGATCAACAATGAATTAATGAAAGGAATGAAGTCTTAAGGTTAAGAGACAGCCTTTATCTTTTGATGAAGGACTGAATGGGCTAAGTTGGGAAGCAGATTGCTCTCCCTTGTGAGGTTGACTTTGCGGCTTGAACTCCACTCCATGGAGCTGCTTTAGACTCATGGTTTGATCGCCCTTGGACCATGGTCTTATGCCACATTCGGTTGATTCCATCATGGAGCCGAAATGTGGTTTTGGCTTGGACTCTAACACTTTGCTTGAGCTGATTCATCACATTCCATTGCTTTCTTTGAAGCTAATGGCCATCGGTTCTAACTCCAAGCCTTGAGCTGATTCAACACCTTCCATTGCCTTTGCTAAGGCTAATGGCCATTGGTTCTAACTCCAAGGGTGTTGTGCCTTCTTTAAGCCATCATTCTCCACACCATTAACTTGTACCTGAAACACAGTTCTTGACAAGGATGGTGTGAGCAAAGAAAGGAAAATAAAGCATTGAGAATAATTGAGAACAAACTGAATGATAGAGAATAGAGAATTGAGAACAGAGATTGAGAACAAAGATTGAGAACAGAGATTGAGAACAGATTGAGAACATATTATAAAGTAAAATTATAGAGTATAGCAAGCGGAAGTCTTGGATCAGCCAAGTTCATCACAACCCTCACAATCATGATGAACAAGCACTGATTTGAATGGACCAAACACACAATAGTTTGTTGGCCTTAAAACATGGATCTTTCTCTCCTTTAAGTGCTAGTTCTTTCAGTCTCATCAAAGATCTGAACTTAAGCAACTTCTATGGAGAAGAAAGACTCCAAAACCAGTGAAAAACAAAGCTTTTGTTTCAAAATCGGTTTTTAAGAGGTTTTTAAAGACAAAGTTAAAATCCTTTTCAATAAAAATCCAATCTTTTAGAAATACCAACTTGAAATCCAGACTTTGAAAATCAAAGATCCCAACCATCTTTAAAGAACTGGTATTTAGGAATTTCGTCACACTTGGTAGGCGGATTTGAAATCCAAACTTTTAACCAAATCCCTTGAAATCAACTTTGAAATTCAAAACTCTCCTCTCATCTTCTCCTCTTTCGCCATGATGAGCTTTGAAGTCTCAAAAAAAAAAACGTTTTTACAAGAGGAATGAAGAGATCTTTGGCTTTAAAAACAAACTGCTTCATCATTCTTCTCCGTTCTTCTCAAATCCTTGATCTTAGCTTTTCAAGCATATCACAAGCGTTTTTTAGATAAAGAAAAAATGAGATATCCTTGGATTCATAAGGCTAAAAGAAAACAGGCCTCATTCCTTCCTCTCTTTCTTCATTCACGCAATGGTTACAGCTTTTCAACTGACCAATAAACGGTTTCACAAGGAACAGAAGAATAGATTTCATTGGATTCATGAGCCAAAAACGAAATGAAGGTGAAGAGGGTGGCTCAAGAGAACCACTCTCTGATACCATGTTGGTTTTGTGAGGACCACAATGAGCTCTGATGTACGAGTTTTAAACCCTATTTCCTACTGCAAGTGCACAGCAAATCAGAGTAGTACTTAGGGGTCGATCCCACGAAGACCAAGTTCACACTATGGATTAATAAGCTAAAATCAAGAGCTAAGAGATTCAATATTGGGTTGTAAGAAATCGTGACTAGCAAGTTACTAAAACAAATCGGTTTTAACTATTATAAAGCAAGCGTTAGGTCAAGGCAATTCGCAGGAAATTCAGAGCAAGGTCAAACAACTATTCAGGATTAATATTAAGAACAAGTCCAGAACTCAAACACGATGATAATATTAATTCACTCTCGTGATACTAACAACTTTATCTAGCAACCTAAAAATCCTAACTCTCGTTGGTATCAGAATCGCAGATAAGCATTAATGATCAAGTTTGATTTGTTCACAATTCTCCAATACATCTACTCTCGCAGGTAATGAATAAATTGCTCATCTAGATCTCTTCTAGCAACCTAGCAACTCTCGCTGTCTAGATAAACCTAAGATCATGAACAGATTGGCCAAATCGATTCAAGCAATACGAACTCCCTAGATGAAGACTAACGATTTTGATTCCTATTTGTGTTTAACCCTAGCTCATGAATTCCTTTGAAAACCTTAACCTAACTAATAGATCTACTCAGACATAATTAAAGATGAGAAACAAAACAGATGATATGAAAGAATGCATCAAATCGATATTAAAAATAAGAAGTACTAGGGTTCAGAAATCTTCTCCAAATTGTAGCTTGAGATCTTCTCCCTTACAAAATAATTCCAAAAGCTAAGAGGTAGAAACAAAAGATAAGATCGATAAAACCTAGGACTAAAAGGGAGTATTTATATTAGGTGTCATAGGCGGCTGGAAGGAGGCTGGGCTTCTAAAAAGTCGGCGCCAATGATTAGGGTAAAACCCTTCTTTTTGTTCTCTTCCGCGGCGAGCAGGTGCTCACTTGGTGGCTGAAGTTTGCGAGCATGTGCTCGACGATGGAGTTGGTGATTCTTCATCAGATTTTCCTTCTTTTCTTCAAATTTGATTCTTTTCTTTTCAAAGGGTTCCAAATGCTCCAAACTCCATTTTCAGCTCCAAAGCCACCTAGAACTCCTAATACATACTCAAAAACTCTAGAAAACAATTAGATAAAAAGGGTTAGAAAGGGTAAAAATCCCAACATATCAATTCCCCCAGACTTAGATCTTTGTTTGTCCTCAAACAAGACTAAAATCAAGACTTAGAGAAATCGGTGGAGACTCACAAAATCTCAGAAACCAAGAGTAAACCAATTTCATCAGACCACATATCTTAGAATAAGAGATACATTGCCTTACCGAAAACCTCAACAACAAAGTTCACCAACCTCAAACCATATGGCTTACAATCCCAGAAAAATCTAAGTTCAAGACAATAGACTCTCTACATTCATTTAGAGGTGGCGTGAGCTTCTTGCTAAAGACACTAGCTAAGTGAAACGAGGTTCGGTAAAAATCAGGCTAATATTGAGAGTGGAGCTTGCGAGTGTTTAGGGTTACCTTGATTCAAGAGAGTGCAGGATATCGCACAAAACGGCAAGGGAGAATGGACTCATTGATGTCCACAACCTCTAATTCACTCTCCTTCCTAATTCGATTTTATCTCCATTCCTCTTTCCCTTTCCTTGTTTTCTTGCGATTTACTCATGCTCCGGGACACACATTTTGAGTTACTAACTCGCCACCCCATATCCTTGAGCTACTAGCTCGGTTTTTTTCTCTTTTTCTTTTTTTTTTTTTTTTTTTTTTTTTTTTTCAAAGAGTTACCTTATGGATAGGGGGGCTTTACTTGTGCATGTGTCCTTTGGCTAAAATGATCCTTTTTTGTCTCCATACCCCAGCAGGTCGTTTTTAGGCTTGTTTCTTTTCTGGACATCGCTGAGCAGGTGCTCTAAATCAGCGAGTATAGCGAGCAGGTGCTCGTGAACTTTTCTAGCTTTCTCCTGACATCTTCTTCAGCGAGAGTGAATCAGAAGTTGCGTCAGTCCTTTTCTCCCCGACCTTTTTGCACATATCTGCATAGATGTGAAATAAAAATACAAGTGCATGTGGAATAGAAAGATGGTTAGGGTGAGGGTGAGGTACTAACTAAAAGCTAGCTATTCAGGATCAACAAGAGTGGCAAAAGGGATAAGAAGTCCTGAATATATAATATAACACGTTTTCTAATCCTAGTGCCAATAACAAGAAGAATTAAAGTCCAGATTATGTCCATATAAAATAGAGTCTAAAGCCTATCCGATAAACCTTAAAGGGATTGAAGTTTTCTGGCCTGAGGAAGGATCCGAATGTGAGAAGGCGTCGGCTCGTCTCTGTACTCTAAATTCTGCAGCAATGTTCACTAGAAAGCAGGTCATACTCACAAATGGTTAGAACTCATCATAGATTTTGGTCATAATCTCCAGAAGTTGTGTTTTGACCCTTATAACAGACTGACTCAAGATAAAGAAAATAACAAGAAACAAAGTGCAGACTCGATAATAACCTCCCCCAGACTTACTTCACACCGTCCCGGTGTGAGAATAAACTAGAGGAGCAAGCAAAAGAAGACAAATAAAACAAAGAAAGCAAAAAGAAAAACGGATAAAACAAAGAGATAGAGATAGGTACGGTGCGTCAATCGACAGGTGGGTCCTCTGGCTCTCGCTCCTGGCTCTGCCGTGCGTCTACGGCGTCTCGGATGGCGCTCTGAAGGGCTCGTCGCAGCAGCTGCAGAATGGGGCAACAGCCACTGGAAAGGCGCTCTAAGATCCGCTGCATGAGGCTGTTGTTCTTCCTTTGTGAAGCCACCATCCAGCGTCGGTACTCAGCGGTATCTGCCTCGTCGGAGATGGGAGGAAGGTCGAACTCGCCGGTGGTAGCGGATGTAGAGGGGCGACGAGACTGAGGAGTACTGTGGATGAAATCGTCCTCCAGAGGAGGCATAGGGCCGTGAGAAGAGCTGGCAAAGTCCTGGTCTGAGAGAGAGCGTCGCGTGAAATCGTCCAAGAGAAGGACTCTGTGTATGAAGCGCATATCCTCGATAGAGCAAAGCTGTGTCTTGGCTGGGTCCGGGAGGTAGATGTGCTGCGGTAGCCCATTGAGACCTGTGTACTGATAGAGAAGCTGATCTGATCGGGAGGGGGAGAGAATGCGAGAGTGGAGCAGATGCCTAATGTCCATACGCTCGCCCTGCTCCACGTAACTGAAGTAGCAGAGCTGGACGTGCGCGATCTCGAAGAGTCCGGTCAGAAGGCTGCCAATCCGCTCCGTTTGCTTCGTCTTGCGGTCCTTGATGCTGCATATCAGCTCGGCGAAGTGCATGCCAAGGTTGGAGCGGTAAGACTCCGGTGGTGGTGCGCCAAGGAGAAGGGTGTTGACTCCATGAGAACCAACAATGACGTCGCTGCAACCAAGATACAGCAGGATCATCTCTTCGGTGTGTACCTTGTTTCCGGATGGGCGGTTGAGCAACATGTTACTGAAGATCCGGGCGCAGATGCGGAGAGCTGGATGTCGGATGCAGGACTGAGCGGCTGAGTTCGAGGAGTAAGGGCCGCGACCAATCGTCTCCCAGAAAGTCTTTACTTCCTTGAACCGTGTGGGAAAGTCGAGGCGCTCCACCTCATGCTTGAAACCGTACATAGTGGTGAAGTTCACCATTGGAATGTCAAATCGTCGCCCGCCGGCCTTGAACGTGAAAGTGGCACCAGCTAGAGTCCGGTTCTCGGGATCCTGGTGAATGATCCGTGCCGAGGCGAGACACTGACGGACAAGCTCTGGATAAAGTATCGACTCTTCAAAAGAGAATGCAAGGCAATGGGCGTTGGAGAGGATTCTAGAGACGGTGTCGTGCAGTCCAAGCATCTCCAATGTCTCGCGGCAAACAAAACGCGTCGGCGCAATAGTGAGCTTCAGCATCTGATTGTAGTATGATGCATCCCGTTGATCCCATACTTCGTCAGATTGAATGGGCAAATTGTCATCCGGCAAGGCGAAAGGCGTGTTTTCCGGTCGAGGCCACGGGTACAGCCACGGTGAGGGGACTGATTCCTTGCCCTTGCGACTCTGTTTCGGGGCCATTAGTACCTGCGCGAAACAAAACACACGAGAATGAGCCCATGGAGGGGGGAACAAATCGCAAATCGCCGAAATAGAAAACCAACAACCAAGCAATCCACATTCAGCAATTTCTAGTCAAGGTGTAATCGAGTATGAACAAACCGAGAAGGCTAGTCTAAATCCCTAAATCGACATCAGTTTCCAAGTCGCCATTAATGGCTCATCAAGCTTTTTGAGGTTTTGCATGTGAAGTCTAAAGGGCGAAATCGTGGCCAAACATGCTAAATCATAGTAAATAGACAGAGATAGAGTTTAATCTAAGCCAGTTTACACAAAAGAGAGAGAGATTTCGAGACTTCCCTTAACCATGGCGGACTGAAAAATCGGGTTTTGAAGACGTACCGTGCTCGGTTGTGGAAAGCGATGGCAGATTTGAGAAGAGGGCGAGAAGGCACCCAAAATCGATCCCAAAAACGTGAAAATCGGTGAAGATTTGAAAACCCTGGTTCTTGGTGGTTTTGGAAATCGGCGAGAAGGAGAAGAAGAAATCGGGGGAGAAGAAAGGAAGAAGAAAGAAAAAGAAAAGGAAAATAGGAAAATATATATATATTTTTTTTTTTTTTTTTTTTTTTTGTTTTGGAAAAACGCGGGATTAAAATCCGTTTTGAAGTTTTGGAGGACTTACCTGGAACGAGCAGGTGCTCGGAAATCTCCTCAGATCGAGCAGGTGCTCGGATCGAATCGCCGATTTTTCAAAAATTTTTTTTTTTTTTTTTTTTTTTTTTTTTTTGTGTCTGAAACAAAGGAAAACAAAACCAAAAATCAATAGCAAAGGAAAAATAAAAAAATATTTACACTTACTTAGTGGGTTGCCTCCCACTCAGCGCTTGGTTTAAGTCGTTAGCTTGACTTGGTAAGCTGATCAGGCTTGTGGAGGTTCGGTCAGGGGAAAGTCTTCCCCTTCCTCGAGTTGTGCGTCGGCAAGGTAGGGCTTCAATCGCTGCCCATTAACCACGAACTCTTCGCCTTTGTTGTTAATCAGAACAACTGCTCCGTATGGCCGGACTTCTTTGATGGTGAATGGTCCAGACCACCTTGAGCGCAGCTTCCCAGGAAATAGCTTTAACCGAGAATTGAAGAGCAGGACTTGGTCAGCTGGGGCGAAGTTGCGAGCCAAGATACGCTTATCGTGATATGCCTTAGTCCGCTCCTTGTATATTTTGGAGTTTTCATAGGCGAGATGCCTAATCTCCTGAAGCTCATGCAGCTGCATCATTCGTCTCTCTGACGCCGGCTTTATGTCGTAGTTAAGGAACTTGACTGCCCAGGCGGCTTTGAACTCCAATTCAACGGAAGATGGCAAGCTTTTCCATAGACAAGGTTGAAAGGCGTGGTTCCTAATGGCGTTTTGTAAGCTGTCCGGTACGCCCATAAAGCATCGTCCAACTTAGAAGCCCAATCCTTGCGAGTAGTACTCACGGTTTTCTGCAGGATACTCTTGATCTCGCGGTTGGAAACCTCAACCTGCCCACTTGTTTGCGGATGATAGGGAGTGGCGACTTTGTGCTTAACACCATTCTTGCGCAGCAAAGATTCAAAGATCTTGTTGATGAAGTGAGAGCCTCCATCACTGATAACCACTCGCGGAACTCCAAACCTGGGGAAGATGATAGATTTGAACATTTTGGTCACGACCCGTGCGTCGTTAGTGGGGCTTGCAATCGCCTCAACCCATTTGGACACATAGTCCACTGCGACGAGTATGTACTCGTTCCCAAAAGAAGAAGGAAACGGGCCCATAAAGTCGATTCCCCAGACATCGAAGACCTCAACTTCGAGAATGAAGTTCTGTGGCATCTCGTTGCGCCTACTGATGTTCCCCTGTCGCTGGCATGAATCGCACCGTGAGACAAACCGCTGCGCATCCCTGAACATCGTCGGCCACCAGTATCCTGCTTGCAATGCTTTGGAAACCGTTTTGAAGGTGGCGAAGTGACCTGCGTATGAAGAACCATGGCAGTGAAACAATATGTCCGGAATCTCTTCTTCAGTTACGCAACGTCGGAAAACTCCATCTGGACAATGTTTGTACAGGTAAGGCTCATCCCAGAAGTAGTGACGGATGTCCTTGAGAAATTTCTTCCTCCTGTACCCTGCGAAGTTCCGCGGTTCCTGATCAGCAGCCAGGTAGTTGGCTATCTCTGCAAACCAAGGCGTAGAAGAGCGCTCGGTGTGTGCAGCCTGTGCGCAGAGCTCTAGTTGAGCAGGTGCTCGCTGGGTGGGAGCACGTGCTTCCTCGATATGGAAAACGCCGATGGAATAAATCTGTTCCTCCGGGAGACTGTCATCAAGAGGCGTTTCTGCATCAATCCTCATCCTAGACAAATGGTCGGCAGCTCCATTGTCTATCCCTTTCTTGTCCTTAATCTCGAGATCGAATTCCTGCAAGAGAAGGATCCATCTGAGCAAGCGCGGCTTGGCATCCTTCTTTGTCAGCAAATACTTGAGAGCCGCATGATCAGTGTGCACGATGACCTTAGAACCAACCAGATAGGAGCGGAATTTCTCAAAAGCGAAGACAACCGCTAGAAGTTCCTTCTCGGTTGTGGCATACTTGCATTGTGCGTCATCTAGAGTACGGCTGGCATAGTAGATAACATGAAGCTTCTTGTCCTTTCTCTGTCCGAGAACTGCTCCAACAGCATAATCACTAGCGTCAGTCATCACCTCAAAAGGAAGGCTCCAGTCTGGAGGTTGCACAATGGGTGCGCTGATGAGGGCTCCCTTGATCGTGTGGAAAGCTTCGAGGCATGCATTATCGAACTCAAACTTCACCTCCTTGCAGAGTAGGCGTGTAAGAGGCCTGGCGATTTTTGAAAAATCCTTGATGAAGCGTCTGTAGAAGCCGGCATGTCCCAGAAAACTGCGGATCCCTTTAACTGATGTTGGCGGCTGCAAGTTCATCATGACTTCGATCTTGGCCTTGTCTACTTCGATCCCATCCTCTGAAATCCGATGTCCGAGCACAATCCCATTTCTGACCATGAAGTGGCACTTCTCCCAATTAAGAACCAGATGTTTCTCTTCGCATCGTTTGAGTACCCTGCACAGATTAGACAAACAATCAGAGAAAGAGTTCCCGTACACCGAGAAATCGTCCATAAACACTTCCATAATGTCTTCAATCAGGTCCGTGAAGATGGACATCATGCATCGTTGGAAGGTAGCTGGGGCGTTACACAAACCAAACGGCATGCGCCTGTAAGCGAATGTGCCGTAGGGACATGTAAACGTTGTCTTCTCCTGATCGTCTGGGTGAATGGGTATCTGAAAGAAACCTGAATAACCATCTAAAAAGCAGTAGTATGGATGGTTAGCGAGTCTTTCAAGCATCTGATCAATAAAAGGAGAGGGAAGTGATCCTTGCGAGTTGCAGCATTAAGTTTGCGGTAATCTATGCACATCCTATGTCCGGTTATTGTCCTAGTTGGAATTAGCTCATCCCTATCGTTTTTAATGACAGTGATTCCGCCCTTCTTAGGGACTACATGAACAGGACTAACCCAAGTACTATCAGAAATAGCATAAATCACCCCAGCTTCTAGAAGTTTCATTATCTCCTTCTTTACAACATCTTTTAGATTCGGGTTTAACCTCCTCTGATGTTCTATAGAACTCATCGATTCATCTTCTAGATGTATCCTATGCATGCAAAGATCAGGTGAGATACCAGGGATGTCAGCAAGCGAGTAACCTATAGCCTTCCTATACTTCCTAAGTTCACATAAGAGTAAGGCTACTTCTACATTGTTCAGGTCAGCATTTATAATCACAGGGTAAGTAGAGTTTGTTCCCAGAAATGCGTACCTGAGCCCGGCTGGAAGAGTTTTAAGCTCCAATTTAGGAGCTTTCAACTCGCTCCAGGGGCTGTCAATCGGATCAAGAGGCGGAGCAGGTGCTCGCGGAATCTGAGCGGGTGCTCCATCTGTTTCTGCCGGTTTTTCCTCTTCGTCCAGACTCATGTAGGCCACCATCTGTTCCATTCTGCGGCTCGAGTCTAGCATCTTGGCATGGCTGTCAGCTTCTTCCACTGATGAAACCGTGTTCCCTTTCAGCTAGGGTGAGGGCGGTTTCGAGAGGGTCCGGGCAGAGAATTTCTTCAGCTGCCTCCTCATAGACGTCGTCTACTCCTTCCACAACGAAGGTCTGTCCGTCCAGCATGGGTTTCTTCAGCAGCTTATCCATCTCAAACGTCATTACCATGTCTCCCAGCTGGAGATCTATCACTCCATTCTGGACGTCTATGATCGCACCAGCTGTGCATAGGAAAGGTCGACCTAGAATCAGAGGATCCTTCGGCTCCTCATCAAGTTCCAGAACAACAAAATCGGCCGGGATCAAAGTATCTCCTATCCGCACATATATATCTTCCAAAACTCCTTTAGGGAGCTTGGTTGACCGATCAGCAAAAACCAAGGAGATGCGCGTGGGTTTGAACTTGGTGAATCCCAAACGCTTGGCAACTGAGTAAGGCATGAGATTCACGCTGGAACCAAGATCGCACAGAGAGCATGAAAAAGTCATTGGGCCGATTGTAACTGACAAGACAAATCGTCCAGGATCGCCTCTCTTCTTGACGACCTTGTTTTGAAGAACGGCGCTGCACTCCCTTGAAACCGTCATCACCCTTTCTTCCTCCACGATTTTTCCAGAGACCAGAGTTTTCATGTACCGTTTGAGAGCCGGTATCATCTGGACTGCATCAGCGAGAGGTAGCTTTACGGTAAGATCCTTAAGCATCTCTCTACACTTAGCATCTTCCAAGTCCTTGCGAGACTTCTTGGGTGGCAAAGGGTAAGGGACCTTAGGCTTGTACACCCTTTCTGGAATCGCCGAGTTTTTAGAGGTAAGTGGAGTGGTCCGACCGAGCACCTGCTCGGTTGAGCATTCAGGGTGCTCGGTGGAATCATCCTCTAAAATGTCGAATGGTGAAGGTGTGGATTCAGCTTGCGTCGAGCTGTTACTTGTTTCTCCGGTTTCATAGGTGCCGTGACCCGATCCGAGCAGGTGCTCGTAGTTGGCTTCTCCTACATTGCCTTTGTCCGATCGTGAGGGTGATCTATCCTGGAGTGTCTTTCCGCTTCTCAGCTCAATGGCGTTGACAAACTCCTTCCTAGGTGCCTCAACTTTTCCAGGTAGAGTTCCTGGTGTCCTTTTTATGGATTCTGCAGTCTGAGCAATCTGAACATCCAGTTGCTTCATATGTGTCCACACGGCCTCGTATTTCCCATTTAGATCCACATACATGGTGTCAACCTTAGCATTAATCTCGGCTGCGGCTTTCTGTTGTCCAGCTAGAAGTTGTTGCATCATGTTTTTCAGCTCGTCTTGAGATCCGGATGCTGGAGAAGGAGGTCGCGGATTCTGAAATTGCTGAGGCTGTGTGTTCTGAAACTGGGGTTGCGGATTGTTATATGGCTGCCTAGGTTGATTTCCTCCTTGAAATCGGTTCTGGTTAGGGATGAATGGCCGGTTCTGGCTCTGGTAGTTGTTGGAGTAGCCTCTCTGAAAACTCGTCTGAGGCTGAGTTCCTTGCTTAGGGTAGACTTGATCCTGAGGGTTCTCCACATTGTTGCTTCTGTAGGACAGATTTGGGTGAGAGTTGAAACCTTGGTTGTTGAAGCCACGGCTTTGCCCAAAACTTTGTCCACTCACGTAATTTACCTCCAGCTGATCATCACTTGTTTCCTCTCCAAAGACCTGGGCGATGGGCTCTTCTCCATGCTCATCCACGAAGTGGACCGACTTTTGGTTTCCCTTAAGCAAAAGGTTAACCTTGGCTGTGAGCTCATCTATCTTCTTTGACTCCACGCTATTGACCTTTTTTCTGTCATATTCCGGAGACTTATTGCTGGAGCTTGCTGCGAGGTTCTCAATTAGCTCCAGGGCTCCTTCTTTTGATTTGGTGTAGAAATCTCCATTGCTGGCGGCATTGAGGGCGTTTCTGTAGTCCCATTCTACTCCATCATAGAAAGTACTGAGCAGCTGCTCATCGCTAAAGCCGTGATGAGGACACTCACGCTTATACTCCTTGAAGCGTTCCCACGCTTCGTTAAATGTCTCTCCGGGAAGCTGCTCAAACGTGGATATCTTGCTCCTTAAAGCTGCGGTCTTTGACTTCGTGTAGAATTTGTCCAGGAAGGCGGATCTTGCATCAGCCCATGTCGCTAGAGAGCCTGGTGGCAGAGACTTCAACCACCGCGAAGCTTTTCCCGCAAGAGAGAATGGAAAAAGCTTACACTTCAGGAAATCTGGAGTCACACCATTAGAGCCGGTTGTGCTACAAATCTCCTCGAAGTTCTCGATGTGATCCATCGGGATTTCAGCAGGTAGGCCATGGAAGAGATGTTGCTTGACAAGCGCAATCATCTGAGGCTTGATCTCATAGTCTTGCCTCTGAATGGTTGGAGTGACAATGGCTGAGCGATCCTGGTAGTAAGCATGTGCTGCGTCTTTATCCCCAAACGCTGGTTGCTGAACAAGCTGTCGCTCTTGTTGCATGCGCAGCTGCTCCATGGTCGCCTGAAGAGTTCGCAGCTGAGCTGCCATGTCCGCTTGTTCGCGCCATCTCCGGATAGTCGGTGTCGGTTGTTTCTGGTTCCGGAACAGGTGTGTTTCGTCTTTGCCTGTTCTCTCGTTCCCTTCTTGCTAATTCGTCGTTAGATAAATTGACAAGATTCTCGTTATTCTTGCTCCTTGTGCTCCTGGTCATACACCTGAAACGCAAAGAAGAAGAAAAACAGAAAACGAGTTTAGTGGTGTTCTTAGTCTAATGACCTAGCCGTAAACCAAAGGTGAATTTTTGGTCCCCGGCAACGGCGCCAAAAACTTGATGTACGAGTTTTAAACCCTATTTCCTACTGCAAGTGCACAGCAAATCAGAGTAGTACTTAGGGGTCGATCCCACGAAGACCAAGTTCACACTATGGATTAATAAGCTAAAATCAAGAGCTAAGAGATTCAATATTGGGTTGTAAGAAATCGTGACTAGCAAGTTACTAAAACAAATCGGTTTTAACTATTATAAAGCAAGCGTTAGGTCAAGGCAATTCGCAGGAAATTCAGAGCAAGGTCAAACAACTATTCAGGATTAATATTAAGAACAAGTCCAGAACTCAAACACGATGATAATATTAATTCACTCTCGTGATACTAACAACTTTATCTAGCAACCTAAAAATCCTAACTCTCGTTGGTATCAGAATCGCAGATAAGCATTAATGATCAAGTTTGATTTGTTCACAATTCTCCAATACATCTACTCTCGCAGGTAATGAATAAATTGCTCATCTAGATCTCTTCTAGCAACCTAGCAACTCTCGCTGTCTAGATAAACCTAAGATCATGAACAGATTGGCCAAATCGATTCAAGCAATACGAACTCCCTAGATGAAGACTAACGATTTTGATTCCTATTTGTGTTTAACCCTAGCTCATGAATTCCTTTGAAAACCTTAACCTAACTAATAGATCTACTCAGACATAATTAAAGATGAAAGAAACAAAACAGATGATATGAAAGAATGCATCAAATCGATATTAAAAATAAGAAGTACTAGGGTTCAGAAATCTTCTCCAAATTGTAGCTTGAGATCTTCTCCCTTACAAAATAATTCCAAAAGCTAAGAGGTAGAAACAAAAGATAAGATAGATAAACCTAGGACTAAAAGGGAGTATTTATATTAGGTGTCATAGGCGGCTGGAAGGAGGCTGGGCTTCTAAAAAGTCGGCGCCAATGATTAGGGTAAAACCCTTCTTTTTGTTCTCTTCCGCGGCGAGCAGGTGCTCACTTGGTGGCTGAAGTTTGCGAGCATGTGCTCGACGATGGAGTTGGTGATTCTTCATCAGATTTTCCTTCTTTTCTTCAAATTTGATTCTTTTCTTTTCAAAAGGTTCCAAATGCTCCAAACTCCATTTTCAGCTCCAAAGCCACCTAGAACTCCTAATACATACTCAAAAACTCTAGAAAACAATTAGATAAAAAGGGTTAGAAAGGGTAAAAATCCCAACATATCAAGCTCACAACCAACTTCACCAACACAAGAACTTTCCTTTAACCTCCACAAACACAGCTTAAGGGAACACAGAGAAACCAGCTATGGTGTGGGGAGAAGGAAGAGCCTAAAAGAAACCAAAGAGGAGAGAACACATTTGTGCCTTACGAACCACAACAACCCAGCTTAATGGACATGAATCCGGATGTGTTGTGGTTTAGGAGAAAATCCTCTTCAGATCCACCACGAACACTCCACACAAGACCTGAAAGGCTTTGATGGTGGGAATGGGGAGAGACCAAGACAGATTAAAGAAGACTTTGGGGTGTTTATGTGAGTGAGGGACAAGAGTGGCTTAGCCCTTTGGGCATAAGCCGAAAGCGGTTTAACACTCCTTCTCCTACATTTTGTGATGAACACCCATGATAAAGAGAGAGGCTAAAACTATTTTGTGTAATCTTGCCTCTTATTTTCATATTTTTTTAAGAGTGGTGGCTACAAGGGGTAATATATAAAAGAAGCTACGACCTCATAAAACCCTATACACTTAGAAATTTTTCTGAGTCTTTCCCACAAACAACAGAAGTCTTGCTTTTAATCACCTCTGAAGTCTGGCTTGCTTTTAATCACCTTCTGAGTCTGGCTTACAAACAGAAGTCTTTCTTATCAGCACATTCTTAAGTCTGGCTTCTCCTTCTGAAGTCTAGCTTACAAGTCAGCTCCCTCCTTTCTTCTGTCTTCTAGCACATGAAGTCTGCACATAATTCCGTTTCTTCACACGAACTTTGCACAGACTTCTGCTTCGATATTCCGGGCTTCGTTCGGCCTTCCCGGCCTCTCTACTTCATATATACTAATAATCGGAAGCAAAAGAAAAAGAGGCTAATGATTAACTTTTCTTTTTCGACTTTTTCCATATATCTTTTTAAGTTCGCTGTTATTTTGTTGGTCATATCTTTTACTAATCTATCTTGTATTTCTTACTTTTACTTGCACCATCTTTAAGTTTTAGAGTTGATCAACGAAAGCAAAATAGAATGTCTCTGATTATTTTTTTTGAGAATCTGACCCAAAAATCTAAAAGTCTCAGCCTTACAATATGAGGCTTCCTGATGAGACTGGTAACGATATAATTGGTAACACTGTAATGATGGTCTCCAAGTAAACATGTTCCAATCCAAACTCCTGGCTTCTTTATCTAGGCCAAATGCTTGGGGATGAGAAAAGACCTAGTAAACCAGATTCCGGTCTTTTCGCTTTTTCGACTTTTCAGAATTTGTTACTCTCCTCTTGTCTCTCTTTTTCTCTAACTTTGTTTCTTTTTTTGTATCTCAAACCTTTTTCTCTCAGGAAATACTCAAAAGAGCAGGCAAATAACAAAGAATCCAAAACTGAACCACTGGCTCTTAATGCCTGCTCCATTTGCAAGAGGCAGAGTTTTACCAGTAAGAGAGACTTGGCCAAGCATGAGAGGAACTGCCGTGAGTCGTGAGATATAGAATAAGAAACCATGCCAGAGCATCTTTAATCCTGCCGGACCAAGAACACTCACATTCGAAATTGCAAAATGTGTGAGAAGAATACAAAGCTGTCGAAGCTATAGTCAGGTAGGGACGTCAAATGGGCAGTCCATGGATAAGTGTCCAAAACCTAATGAGCCAGTTATGGACATAGCCATGTGGTCATTGGCCTATAATTTTGTCCGCTAAAAAAGTGGGTCAGACCATGTGGGTCAGACCATGTGGTCATTTTGTTTGAGTAATCATTTCCAATTTTGTCGGCGGCTCTTCCCCTTTCCTTTTCTTAATTGTTTTCCTCCATCTCTACAAAGTAATAAGTGGATTATGCATAGAGATGAGAGTTACAAGGGAAAGTTTCAGAGGTTTGTTTCAGAATTTGATATCAAATTTGGTTATCCCTTTCTTTATCATTGAAATTTACATCCTAATCTCTCAATTTATCATGGTATCCATTCAAATACCCGTTTGTACTTTATATTTCCAGCAATCTCTTCTCTATGTTTGTCTCTCTTCTCAAAACAACTCATGTTAGTGCAATTTCGGTTACTTTTCGATAAAACTATATATATATGCCGTTGATTGTCTCTGTGTTTGTAAGTTGTATTTGAGTGGATTGTATATGTCCTTTCTCCGATTATGCGTTGCAATTCATCTAATATGGGATCCGAGAAAAGTGATTTGGAGACGACAAACGCTGCAAGTCACTCTCATAAGGCTTGCAATTACGGTTGGAACAAGGTTTAATCGATTCATCCAATACTAATATTTATGGGTTTTTTTACAACCAAGGAAGATGCTATCTCCTGGAGTAAGAGATGTTTATGTGGTTTACGATATGTAACGGATGGATCATAAACATTGATTTTCTGCAAAGTGATTGGAATCTCATCAAAAAGATGTTAGCCAACCAAGAAGATCTGAAGAGAACGATGAACAAGGAAAATAACAGATTGTTAGCATGTTGTAAGACTTACCTATATACGGAAGCAAATCAGTGTGTCAATTCCTTTTTCGTTCTTTGTCTTATTTACATTGATAATCCTTTGGTATATCTTTGTATTCATGATATTTTGTACAATTGTGTAACTTTGGTTTCGAGGCAATAAAGAAGTTCAGCGGGAAAAAAAAATTGAACATAATTGTAATAACTTTAAGTAAAATATATGTCAAATAAAAATATTTTGTACTAAATCAACGAACCGACGTTACTTGAAATAAGAAGAAAACAACCCTAAAAGTTAAACAAAAATCAACCACGGGCAGTTTCTTCCTTTGAGAGAAGGTTCACAACGACGATGATGTCAGAACTTCCGGAGGATTTGTTGGAGGAGATATTCTTACGTGTTCCGGCTACATCTTTGCAACGTTTACGATCAACTTGTAAAAGATGGAACCGTTTATCGAAGGATATGATATTCACAAGTCACAACAAAGCACTTCGATGAAGCCCCAAAGCAGTTTCAGAGTCTCATGTTGAAGGAATCTCGGGTATGTTTGATGCGCATTAATATACGTAGATTTTCACTTGTGAAGATCAAACGTGAAGCTAGCCTAACGAACCCTAATTCTAGAGTAGATCATAGCTTTTGTGAAGATGTCTGCTAGTTGAGTCTTAGTCGAGACATGCTTCGGTGCTATGACACCACGGAGAATTTCATCACGAATAAAGTGGCAGTCGAGTCCCACATGTTTCGTGCGTTTGTGACCAACATGATTTTTGGATAAGTTGATGGCAGAGAGACTGTCCGAATGAAGCACAATGGGATCATCGCACACAATCCCCAAGCTTGGCAAAAATTCACGAAACCAGAGTAATTCACTGACAGTGTCGGCCATCACTCTGTATTCTGCTTCTGCAGAGGAACGCGAGACGACATCTTGTTTCTGCGTTTTCCAGGAGACAGGAGAGTCACCAAGCTGGATAAACCAGGCAGTAAGAGAGCGGCGAGTAGTAGGAAATGCACCCCAATCCGAATCACACCAAGCAGAGAGTCGAAGCTCGGTTGTGGCACGAAGAAGAATACCCTGTCCAGGACTATACTTGAGAAAACGGACGACCCTTAGAGCAGCATCCCAATGTTTTTCCTTTGGTGAAGTCATAAACTGAGAAAGAACATGAATAGCATAGCTCAGTTCAGGTCTCGTAGTACTCAGATAAATAAGTCGGCCAACCAATCGTCGATACCGAGAAGGATCAGACATAGAGACACCATCATCTGAAAGCAATGTATGATTTTGTTCAAGCGGGAAGCTAACCGGTTTAACGCCAAGAACCCTAGTCTCAGATATGATATCCAAGGCGTACTTGCGCTGACACAAATACATTCCTGTCGGACTTTGGGCGACCTCAATGCCCAAAAAATAGCATAGAATACCCAAATCTTTCATCTTAAAGCAGGTACTCAGATAGACCTTGAACCGATCAATTGCCGAGACATAGTTACCAGTGAAGATGAGATCATCTACGTACACCAAAACGTGAATACGCACCTCCGAGATATGAAAAACGAACAAAGAGTAATCTTTTTCATTTCGCTGAAATCCATACTCAACCAAAGCAGTCTCTAGGGTCGCAAACCAACAACGAGGAGCTTGTTTTAACCCGTAGAGAGATTTGTGTAAGCGACAGACCTTGTTTTTGTCGTCGGTGTGAAAACCACGAGGGAATTGCATGAACACCTCTTCGTCAAGATCTCCATGAAAAAAAGCATTGTGTACATCCATCTGAAATACTTCCCAATCCATGGAAACCGCCTGTTAGAGAAAGGATCGAACAAAGACCATCTTTGCGACTGGTGCAAATGTTTCCGTGTAGTCCACGCCTTCGGTTTGATTGTTTTCAAGCACCACAAGACGTGCCTTATGTCGTTCAAGTGTGCCATCAGAATTAAACTTCAACCGGAAAACCCATTTACAACCAAGGCTTTCTTACCAGGAGGCAAATCATCAACTGTCTATGTTCCACGATCCTCCAGAGCAACTATTTCGTCCTCAACTGCAAACCGCCAATTCTCATCTTCAAAAGCTTCTTTGTAAGAGCTCGGTTCAGTAGCTGAAGTAATGGCGAAAATATAAGCTTGATAAGACTCTGAAAACTGAGCACTAGAGACATAATTATCAATCGGATATGGAGTTGCCGAAGAATAAGGTTCATGAATCAGAGTCTGAACATAATCAGCCAGCTTTGTGGGCGCTCGTTTTTGACGCATAACGCGACCAAGAGCTTCCGGTTCTGAATCATCCGAAGTAGAATCATCATCAAGATTATCCAGAGTATCAGAGACCGGAGTAACCGAAGAGTGATCGGAAGAAGAGGAAGATGCAGTGGGAGCGACAGAAGATTCTGTAACCGGAGAAACAGGGGATTCTGTAACCGGAGAAACAAGAGTCGAAGACGAAGACAAC
Organism: Isatis tinctoria; assembly: GCA_010577795.1. Taxonomy (NCBI): domain Eukaryota; kingdom Viridiplantae; phylum Streptophyta; class Magnoliopsida; order Brassicales; family Brassicaceae; genus Isatis; species Isatis tinctoria. Next base: position 20,560,224 of record CM021246.1, read on the forward strand.
GACAGAGTATCCGTAGAATCAAGCATAACCTGTTCATCGTCGAGATCAAGCGGTGTAAGAGCTGAAACCGTGTCAGTGATCACGGCAGGAGAAGAGATCAAATCCGCAGGAAGAGAAGCAAACGGAAAATCCGTTTCAAAGAAAATAACATCGCGAGAGACAGAGATGATACCGGTGTCAAGATTATAAACCCACCAGCCCTTTTTTCCAAAAGGATAACTGAGAAACACTGATTTGTTTGTGCGACTCGCAAATTTGTCACCACCGTGTCTTTGATTATGAACATAGCAGAGGCAGCCAAATACTTTAATATGCTTCGTGGGTGGTGGTTTGTCGTAGAGCAAATCATAAGGAGTCTTTCCTGACAAAACAGTTGTAGGAGTACGGTTTATGAGATAACCTGCAGCCAAAATGCAGTAACTCCAGAACTCAATAGGAAGAGAGGACTGGAATCGAAGAGCTCGTGCGACGTTAAGAATATGTCTGTGCTTCCGTTCAACTCTGCCGTTTTGTTGCGGAGTACCAACGCAGGAGGTCTCATGAACAATTCCTTTCTGAGAGAAATAATCCCTGAGACAAATAAACTCTGAACCATTGTCACTGCGCACGGTTTTGATAGTGATTTCCATTGGGCGTTCGATGAGAGCAATAAAGTCTTTGAGGTATTTCGGAGCAACTTGTTTATCGGGCAGAAGATAAACCCATACTGCTCTAGAAAAATCATCAAGGATGGTGAGGAAATATTTGGAACCGCAGATAGCAGTGGTCCGATAAGGGCCCCATAAATCACAATGGACAAGTTCAAAAATCCTTGTTGTTTTATTACTACTCAATGGAAAAGAATCACGAGTTTGTTTCGCTTGAATACAAATTTCGCAAGTCTGAGAATCAAAAACACCACTACTTAAATGCAACAAATCCAAAGCCTTAGAAGAGGGATGTCCCATGCGATTGTGCCAAAGCTCCAAAGAATCCGAGCTCTGCATCACAGACACAGCTTCCATTCCCCGGAAAAAATAGAGACCATTCAACTGCTCACCCGCTCCAATCAGCGTTCTTGTGATGCGATCCTGGACAAGACAGAGTCGATCAGATATCTGGAATATACACTGGATGTCGCGAGTCAGATGGGAGACAGAGATCAGGTGGCAATGTAATCCATCAACAAAGAAAACATTACGAAGCGTAAGAGAAGATCCCATAAATAATGTCCCTTGTTTAGTTGCAGTAGTGAATCTACCATCAGGAAGTTTGATTAACATTGGGGCCATATCCGAAACCTCGGATAGATAATCAAAGCTTCCTGTCATATGGTGAGTTGCTCCAGTATCAATGATCCAAGAATCAAAAGGATACTTACCAGTGTGTTTGGCAGATGAATCAGACGAGCGGTCGTTGAGCATGTGAACGAGCATGTGCCATTGCTGATCGCTTAATCCCGTAAAACCAACCCAATCTGCTGGTGTGATGACCGAGTTGAGAGATGCATACGGACCTACTGCAGAGGAAGTTTGGTTTAGAGCGAGTTCTCTCGCCCCACCAAGGCGGATATCCAATGTTCTTGAAATAATTTTCTGCAAGATGTCCAATTTTTCCACAAAGGGTGCACTTTAACAGACTTTTGTCATGCACCGGTTGTGATCGATACTGTGCTTGAGCAGAAAAACTATCTCCACTGACTCGTTCCTCGTGGTAGCGAGCCAGAGATTTGGCTTCATCATCTTGAGTAAGGATGTTGTAAGCCTCATCCAACGAAGGCAATGGTGTACGCGACAAGAGAGACGATTTGACTGCGCCATACATTGTTTCGTCGATTCCCATGAGAAACTGATGCAGTTTGTCCTCTTCACGCTCCTTTTCAATCTCTTCGAGAGTTTTAGCTTGTTGATAGTCAGTCAAAATCGTCCAAAGTTTCGTGATCTTGCCGTAATAGATTTCGATCGGCGTTCCTTGCTGTCGACAATTAGCAAGCTCTGTTTTGAGTCGTTGGACCCGTTGCCCATTTTTCATGGCAAAGCGTCGTTGGAGTTGCGTCCAGAGACTCAAAGCATCGTCACTAAAAGAAAGAGAGGATCGCAACTCTTCATCAATCGTGACTTTGATCCAGGAAGCCACCAAAGCGTTGTTTGCACATCAATCTTCATAGTCTTCGTCATCTTCTGATGGTTTTACTATAGATCCATCCGCAAAACCGAATTTTTTTCGAGCTTTGAGTGCTAAACGGATGTTTGCAGACCATTCATCATAGTTTGGACCTCGTAATGCTGGTCAAGAGATAGTGTTACCAGGATTATCATTCGCAGTAAGGTCATATGGAGAGATAGTCCTCCGAGTTACTTCAACTTTGGCGACAGATTTTGATGCAGTCACGGATTCATCGTCTGTGGTCATGTTTAGAAATAGCCTTCGATCGAGTAATCAGCCAGCTTAGGTCAACGAAAGAGAGAAAGAAATTTTCAGAGTTGGATCGATAGACAGAAAACCTATTTGTGAGAGTTAGGTTTAATGCTCTGATACCATGTCAAGAAACCTCAATTGAGTATAAGAGTTTTCTTATTGATCTTGTTTGAAGGCATTGCCTATTTATACATCAGGTTAATGAGTTGACCTAATGCTAGAGTGATTACATCGAATGGGACCTAATAGGGCCTAATATTTGTCAAGACGAATAACATAAACCTATGTGCTTTATGTATGTACCTTGTAAAAATCAATGATTTTGTTAGTGTCCGACTGTATTCCTGAAACCTTGGGAGACAGGCCTCGTCCAGTCTCTGTTTCTTGCTGTTATAGAACAAGAAGAGTTTCAAAAGCACATTATCTCTTGGGATCAGCTATTATCAGCTATAGGCCTTCGTCACACGCAGGGATGAGATGAACTCTGATTATCAACTGGTAAGTTCTTTTTGTAGTTTGGAGCAGAGAAGTTCACAAGTCACAACTCTGAGTTGCACTTTTTTTTTATCTTCATTTCATTTGATTTGCTCGCCGAAGAAGACTCTTACCTCAATGGGCCTTCAGTGCAAAATCAGAGTTACATGATATAAGACCGAAGCCTCTTTTTGAGAGAAAAGGTTTTCGTTTTCTTTATATTTTCTACTTGACCGGACATTACTTACTTACTCGACCATCAAACCGAAGTTACTTATCTTATAAAATAAAGTAGACTTTTTTTTCTCCATTGGGGGAAAAACGCCACGTGTCGCTTTTTCTAAGCAATTGATTGGGTTTAGCTGGGCTGTCGTTTGTTTTTTCAAGGTGGGCTGAGGTTTCGTTTTTTTTTTCAACTTGGGCTGAGGTTTAGTTAAAAAATAAAATAAAGTAGACTTTTTTTCTCCCTTGGGGGAAAAACGCCACGTGTCGCTTTTTCTAAGCAATTGATTGGGTTTAGTTGGGCTGTCGTTTGTTTTTTTAAGGTGGGCTGAGGTTTCGTTTGTTTTTTCAACTTGGGCTGAGGTTTAGTTAAAAAATAAAATAAAGTAGACTTTTTTTTCTCCCTTGGGGGAAAAACGCCACGTGTCGCTTTTTCTAAGCAATTGATTGGGTTTAGTTGGGCTGTCGTTTGTTTTTTCAAGGTGGGCTGAGGTTTCGTTTGTTTTTTCAACTTGGGCTGAGGTTTAGTTAAAAAATAAAATAAAGTAGACTTTTTTTTCTCCCTTGGGGGAAAAACGCCACGTGTCGCTTTTTCTAAGCAATTGATTGGGTTTAGTTGGGCTGTCGTTTGTTTTTTCAAGGTGGGCTGAGGTTTCGTTTGTTTTTTCAACTTGGGCTGAGGTTTAGTTAAAAAATAAAATAAAGTAGACTTAACGCCACATGTCGCTTTTTCTAAGCAATTGATTGGGTTTAGTTGGGCTCTCGTTTGTTTTTTCAAGGTGGGCTGAGGTTTCGTTTGTTTTTTCAACTTGGGCTGAGGTTTAGTTAAAAAATAAAATAAAGTAGACCTTTTTTTCTCCATTGGGGGAAAAACGCCACGTGTCGCTTTTTCTAAGCAATTGATTGGGTTTAGTTGGATTGTTGTTTGTTTTTTCAAGTTGGGCTGAGGTTTTGTTTGTTGTTTCAACTTGGGCTGAGGTTTAGTTTAAAAAATTGGGCTTCGTCCTCTCGCCTTCCATCTCTTCCTCCGACGAGGTTTTCATCGAAGACTCGACGGCGTGGCGTTACAAATGGTGGAGACTGTCGAGGAACATTATGGCCGTTCGGTTTCTACGCCATTACTCCCTCTTTAGAGTCCATTACGGCGTAGTTGAGCATTCGCTCCCACTTATTGCGTTCGAGGAGTAGAAGCTTCGTCTTCAGCTATAAATTAGCACTTCTTCAGCCATGATTCACACCAATTCCAAGTTAAGATGGAGGTTAGTAGGTTCAGTTCTCCACATCTTACAATGGCAAATTCCCAAATTCTGTTGGCCGATTTGAAAGCCGGGCGGTGTTCGAAAACTTCTGAGGTCCGGCTGTTGCATTTCTGGGAGGATAGAAACGTCAGGAAGGGCGGTCAGCTCATGAGCATTGACATGCTCTTCCTTGATAAGAATGTAAGAACCTCTTTCCCAGAAACTTGAACACACGGTTCCAGGGGCGGATCTAGAGATAAATTTTAAGGGGGGCATTATTAAAAACTTATAAAGAATAGAGGGGCATTGCTGAAAATTATTAAAAATTAGTGGGAAATTTGATTTTTTAACGGGGGCAGCTGCCCCCCTCTTACCTAACGTGGCTCCGCCACTGCACGGTTCTATCTTATTAGGTTCCATCTTATTATCTTCATTCCTTTTGTTACTGTTGTTTACAAACTCACACATGGAGATCGATAAGTTGAACTTCATGTTAAGATACGGATTACACATCCGATCGATGCATTTTAAATTTTTTTTTTAATCCTCCCTGAAATTAGTACTTCGTCATCTTCTGTGGTATATAAATTTCATTTGGTTCAGTATCTTTAACAGTTTTTAAGATGAACTCGGGAGCCATGAGTTTGGTTGTTTTTTCTTTAGTTGTGAACCATTTGCTGCATCACCCATAAATTTCTGAGATTGTCACACGGACATCTGCTATAGCACTGATATGTTTGCGATGGAGAGAGTCTATGAATTTGTCTGAACGTTTTCTTTGTGAACAACAAGGCTTCAGCCCAAGTAACAGAAGAGGCCCAGTCTTCAAATATTGAGTCCAACCAGTCATTGGAGAAGAAGACAAAAGATGGAGTCTCTGCAAATCCTTTCAACAATGCCGTTAGCACGGAAAAGCCTCCTGCGAAATGCCAAAACCGATTCAGTGTGCTGGAGTCCGTACATGGTGATTCATCATATACAGCTGTGATGTGTAGATAAGATTTTGTATCTATCTAGAAAGTTCTTTTTGCTTGTATAAAACCATTGTAAAGACCTCATTGTATGATCATCGAAACAAGAGTAATATATTCAAATCTCTGTTCTTTCCTATCTTGTTCATGGTATCAGAGCCTTTGTAGCCTTAACAGGTATTTCAATGGCGACCTCATACCCCTTTCCGTCCAAGGTTCATGTCTCTAGCTGCGTCACTTTGAAACTGACAGACAGCAATTACCTCTTGTGGAAGACACAGTTTGAGTCTCTTCTGTCCAGTCAAAAGCTCCTAGGCTTCGTCAATGGTGCTGTCGTTCCTCCCGCACAAACATCTCCAGTCGTCAATGGTGATGTTGTCACTGAAGAACCGAACCCAGTGTATGAGTCCTGGTTCTGCACAGACCAACTTGTCCGGTCTTGGCTGTTTGGTACTCTGTCGGAAGAGGTCCTTGGTCATGTTCACAACCTCTCCACATCTCGTCTCATCTGGATGTCCCTCGCTGAGAACTTCAACAAAAACAGCGTGGCTCGGGAATTCTCTCTTCGCCGGAGCTTGCAACTCCTTCAAAAGAAGGACAAATCTCTCTCTGTCTACTGTCGTGAGTTTAAATCGCTTTGCGACTCACTCAGTTCCATAGGGAAACCTGTTGATGAACATCTCAAAATCTTCAGCTTTCTCAATGGTCTCGGCAGAGAATACGATCCCATAGCTACGGTGATACAGAGCTCTCTGAGTCGTCTCAACCCTCCAACCTTCAATGATGTTGTCTCCGAAGTCCAAGCCTTTGACACCAAGCTCCAGTCCTATGCTGATGGAGCTTCTGTTACTCATCATCTTGCTTTCAACACGGAAAGATCTGAGTCAAATGTGCCTCAATACAACCCAGGACACCGCGGCAGAGGCAGATCTGGTCAGAATCGTGGCAGAGGAGGCTTCACCTCACGGGGTAGGGGCTTCTCTCAGCATCAGTCAAGGTCTCAGTCTTCTCGTCCACGTCCTGTGTGTCAAATCTGTGGTCGCATAGGCCATACAGCCGTTAAGTGCTACAACAGATTTGACAACAACTATCAGGCTGAGATACAAGCGTTTTCAAGCCTTCGTGTGTCAGAGGACAGTGGTAAAGAGTGGTACCCGGATTCAGCGGCTTCTGCACACATAACTCCCTCGTCTGATGGTCTCCAAACAACGACTCCATATGAAGGTACTGATACTGTGCAAGTTGGAAATGGTACGTATCTCCCCATCACTCAAGTTGGCTCGACCACCATCTCGTCTGAAAAAGGTACCATTCCGCTTCATGAGGTTTTAGTTTGTCCTGCGATTCAAAAGTCTCTGCTTTCTGTCTCCAAGTTGTGTGATGATTATCCCTGTGGAGTTTACTTTGATTCTGATAAGGTGTGTGTGATTGACAAACAAACTCAGAAGGTGGTGTCTCAGAGAACTCGCAATAAAGGTCTTTATGTGCTGAATAGTCCAGAGTTCGTAGCTTTCTACTCAAATCGACAATGCTCTGTGGATGAAGCAGTGTGGCACCACAGGCTAGGACACTCCAACTCTCGGATTATCCAGTACCTACAAGCTAGCAAGGAGATTCAAGTCAATAAGAGCAGAACAAGTCCCATTTGTGAGCCTTGCCAGATGGGAAAAGCCTCTAGTTTACCTTTTTTTCCTTCAGACTCTAGTACTTTGCATCCCCTAGATCGGATTCATTGTGATCTATGGGGACCTTCACCAGTTGTATCTCCTCAAGGTTTTAAATACTACGTGGTTTTTGTGGATGATTACTCTCGTTACTCTTGGTTATATCCTATGCGTGCAAAGTCAGAGTTCTATAGTGTCTTTGTTGCTTTTCAAAAACTGGTCGAAACTCAACTAAGCACTAAGATAAAGGTCTTTCAAAGCGACGGTGGGGGAGAGTTCTGCAACAAGGTGTTTCACGATCATCTTGTAAATCAAGGCATTCATCACCGGATATCTTGCCCGTATACGCCACAACAAAACGGTGTAGCTGAACGCAAACATAGACACCTGGTGGAGCTAGGTCTCTCTATGCTCTTCCACAGTCACACACAGCTGAAATACTGGGTCGAGGCTTTCTTCATGTCTACTCACATCACCAATTTGTTACCTTCGTCTGTTCTGAACAACATAAGCCCTTATGAGGTTCTGCAGAAGAAGAAACCCGATTACTCAGTTCTACGGGTGTTTGGCTCGGCATGCTATCCTTGCTTGCGTGCACTAGGACAACACAAGTTTGATCCTAAGTCCCTACAATGCGTGTTTATTGGCTACAACAGCCAATACAAAGGATACAGATGTTTATATCTCCCTACTGGCAAAGTCTACATCTCACGCAATGTAATCTTTGACGAAACAAATCTGCCTTTTAAGGATAAATACAAATCATTCATTCCTTCCTATGAGACTCCTTTACTCAAAGCGTGGCAGTCCAACGAGCCTGTTCAGGCGAAGGCTTCTGTCGTGCCGTCTCAACAATTGCTTCCAAGACCGTCTCCAGCAGCAGTGGCAGCAGTGTTAGGCTCTGCACAAGGACAACCCGCTGCAGCTCCTGTTCCTCAACATGTTGAGCAAGTAGTCCTGGAAGAAGAAGTCGCACATGTTGAGCAACTCCCTGAGCAAGCTCTGGTCAATACTCACCAGATGACAACAAGAGCAAAGTCTGGAATTCAGAAACCCAATCCCAGGTATGCTCTAATCGCTTCACGATATTCTACTGAGGAACCAAAAAGTATTGTGTCTGCTATGAATCATCCAGGCTGGAACGAGTCAGTGATGGAAGAAGTCACCAGGATTCACATGCTGCACACATGGGACTTGGTACCTCCTACTGCAGACATGAACATACTTCATTCCAAATGGGTGTTCAGAACAAAGTTAAAGCCCGACGGTTCAGTGGACAAACTCAAAAGACGATTGGTGGCAAAGGGTTTTGATCAGGAGGAAGGGATTGATTATCTGGAAACCTTTAGTCCAGTCGTCAGAACAGCCACCATTAGGCTTGTTCTCGATGTTGCAACTGCAAAGGAATGGTCTCTGAAGCAACTGGATGTGTCGAACGCATTTCTTCACGGAGAGCTTCAGGAACCTGTTTTTATGTATCAACCAACTGGGTTTGTTGATCCAAAGAAGCCGGATCATGTGTGTCACCTCACCAAGGCGCTCTATGGCTTAAAACAGGCTCCTCGAGCCTGGTTTGACACATTCAGTCATTTTTTGCTGGACTTCGGGTTCAAATGCAGTATGTCTGATCCCTCCTTGTTTGTCTACTGTCATGAAGGTCAGACTCTCATTCTGTTGGTCTACGTTGACGATAGTTTGCTTACTGGAAGTGATCAGAAATTGGTGGATAAGCTTCTCATCACTCTCAACAGTCGGTTTTCCATGAAAGATCTAGGCAAGCCTAAATACTTTCTTGGCATTGAGATTGAGTCATCGACTGCTGGATTATTCCTTCATCAGTCTGCCTATGCCTCGGATATACTTCACCAAGCGGGTATGTCCACATGCAACCCTATGCCAACTCCACTTCCTCAACATCTTGACAATCTGAACTCTGAGCCGTTCTCAGAACCAACCTACTTCAGGAGTCTTGCTGGGAAACTTCAGTATCTGACCATAACTAGGCCAGACATTCAATATGCTGTCAATTTCATCTGTCAAAGAATGCATGCCCCAACTGTTGCAGATTTTGGTCTTCTCAAGCGGATTCTACGTTATGTTAAGGGTACATTGCACATGGGTTTAACGATAAACAAACAAGACAAGTTGGTAATCTCTGCTTACTGTGACAGTGACTGGGCTGGCTGTAAGGAAACTAGACGTTCCACTACAGGCTTCTGTGTGCTCTTAGGCTCAAATCTCATCTCCTGGTCTGCAAAACGTCAGCCAACGGTCTCCAATTCCTCCACAGAAGCTGAATACAGAGCATTGACCTACACCGCCAGAGAAATAACTTGGATATCTGCTTTGCTTCGAGATGTGGGTATTGCTCAACACGAACCAACTCTGGTCCAATGTGATAACCTTTCTGCTGTGTATCTTTCCACAAATCCAGCTCTGCATAACCGGTCCAAGCACTTTGATACTGATTATCATTACATCAGAGAACAAGTGGCACTTGGTTTTATCGAGACTCAACATATCTAAGCCCATCTTCAAGTAGCTGACATCTTCACTAAACCATTGCCTCGGAAATCATTCCTTGACTTAAGAGGCAAACTCGGTGTCTCAGATTCTTCTACCCCAAGTTTGGGGGGGAGTGTGAACAACAAGGCTTCAGCCCAAGTAACAGAAGAGGCCCAGTCTTCAAATATTGAGTCCAACCAGTCATTGGAGAAGAAGACAAAAGATGGAGTCTCTGCAAATCCTTTCGACAATGCCGTTAGCACGGAAAAGCCTCCTGCGAAATGCCAAAACCGATTCAGTGTGCTGGAGTCCGTACATGGTGATTCATCATATACAGCTGTGATGTGTAGATAAGATTTTGTATCTATCTAGAAAGTTCTTTTTGCTTGTATAAAACCATTGTAAAGACCTCATTGTATGATCATCGAAACAAGAGTAATATATTCAAATCTCTGTTCTTTCCTATCTTGTTCATTCTTCTCTTTACAATGGTTCCATCTCATTAGGATCCATCTGGGGTGCAACGTGTAATGCTTACTCTGCGGCTTGCGAGATATTTATGAATTCGTTGTGCCTAATATGTTTCATAGCTGTTGTTGAGTGTGATTCCATTTCATTTTATACAATCGGTTGATTGCAGTGGTGAGGATGTATGCGTGGGTTTGTTTGAATCAATGGCAATAGCGTTCCATGCTAAATTTGACACCGATGGGAAAGAACCGAAAATAGTTATTGCCACAAGTGTCAATCCTAAAATCTTCGGGGGTATGCTATTTACTATCTCTGCGTGATTTGTGATAATTTGTTCTCTACGTCTAGGTTTAGAACGTTGCGACTGTTATTTAGTTTCAGAAATTTCAATCTTTGATGGCTTGCTAATGTGGAAAAAAACAATGATGTGGTCTGCTGTTCATTAAGCTTTGGATTATAAATTTCATTGGCTTTCATTAAGCTTTAGGTTATTCTGTTCTATAGAACACCATGGTAAACTATGACTCTGATTGTGCTTTGGGAAATTAGGAAAAGCTATTTTACCCACGTGAGACTCATATTTCCGATTAAAGTGACCAATACATCTTTGTTGATATTTTTAATCGTTAGGATGGCCCTTTATAAAAGGACTTTAGCAACTAAAAGTAAACATCTTTAGGTGAAGTACAAAAACCTTATCTGAGATTTGTCATAATTTGTTCTCTAGGTCTACGTTTAGAACGGTAAGACTGTTGTTTAGTTTTAGAAATTTCAATCTTTGATGACTTGCTAATGTGAAGAAAAAAAAAACAGTGATGAGGCCTACTGTTCATTAAGCTTTTGATAAATTTTACTCGCTTTCATTAAGCTTCTGGTGATTCTGTGTTATAGAACACAATCATATTCTTATGGTAAACCAGAACTTTGATAGTGCTTTGACAAATTAGGAAAATCTGTTTTTACCACGTGAGTCTCATATTTCCAATTAAAGTGACCAATACATCTTTGTTGATATTTTTTAATCGTTAGGATGGCCCTTTATAAAAAAGCTTAACAGCTAAAAGTAAACATCTCTAGGTGAAGTACATAAACCTTATCTCAGATTTGTGATACTTTGTTCACTAGGTCTAGGTTTAGAAGGGTGAGACTGTTGTTTAGCTCCAGAAATTTCAATCTCCGATGACTTGCTAATGTGAAAAAAACCATGATGTGGTCTGCTGTTCATTAAGCTTTCGATAAATTCTATTCGCTTTCATTAAGTCAATGTCGAGACCATGATACTTCGCAAAATGAAGAACTTTTCCGGTTTCTCTCTTGTTGAGAACACTCGCCGGAGAGATTTTCTCGGCAGTGACGGCGTCCATTGAGGCTGCAGACACGCGAAGCCTCAAGCTCCCAACGCGATATATATCTTCTCTCGAATGAACCGAACAAAAGAGGAGAGACGGAACCTAGCTTTCTGGAAAAGACATTCGATAGTCGGCGAGATTGCGGCGCGACGGAGACAGTGCTAGCGGCGGCTATCTCCATGTCTACTTCAAAGCTTTCCTCTGTTCGAACTCCCTCTCCATGTTGGGCGACTCTGAAGAAAACATCATGCTGTTGTTATCTTAGATAATGAAACTCCGTGTTGGTTTTCCCCTTTGAAAAAAAAAACAAACTTTGTGTTGTTCTTCACTCGACAGATATTTAATGAAAAGGCCTTTAAAAGAAGCACATTAAACGACTTCGTCAAGCCTCTCTCTCCTTCGCCGTCCCCGTACACACATTTTTTCAAACATAGTCTCTTTCTTTTTTTTCACGGCTAAAAAGTAAAAACCGCACATATATAATAGTCTCTTTAGTTTGGCGTTTGAAAATAAAAATAAAAGATCTCTTTAGTTTATGAAAAATAAATTTAAAACATTATTGGCGATGTTATAATAATACTGATAATTTACTATATCGAAATAATTAAATAAAGACAAATATTTATTACCTGTGGAATAAATGATACTGAAATATAAAGAAAAAGAAGCGAGAGAAAGATACAGAATTTTATTGTGAAATTTCTTTCTTGAATTTCTGAGTGAAGTTTACAATCGATCGAACACTCTATATATAGAGGAACCAAAGATGACTTGGGCTCCACTTTTAATTTTGATACGTCTATTTTGCGGCTGCTTTTGATTTTATAAGCAGCCTTTGTTGACATTCGTAACACTCCCCCTTGGAGACCAATGTCACACTCATATTCTACTCAACGCCTTTTGTTGCCTCGTTAAAAACCTTGAAAAACCCAATGGGAAAAAAAATCATAGTAAGGTAAAAAGAGTACAACTGCGCAAGCTCCCCCTTGATTAAGGTTGTCTTAGAGATCTTGTTGACGACGCATTCCAATACTATGTACGTGCTTCCTGAACATAGTGGTGGGTAATGATTTCGTGAAAAGATCAGCTGCGTTGTCGCAAGAACGGACATATCTCACTTCAATCTCCTTATTCCTCTCGAGTTCTTGGATGTACATGAACAACTTCGGAGGTATATGTTTCGTTCTATCACTTTTGATATATCCTTCCTTCGTTTGAGCAACACAAGCAGCATTATCTTCATACAAGATTGTTGATTCCGTATCTCCGAGAATCCCACTGCTTGATCGAATGTGTCGGCTTATTGATCTCAGTGAGACACATTCTCTACTTGCTTCATGGAGTGCAATAAGTTCAGCATGATTCGAGGAAGTAGCCACCAGTGTCTGCTTTTGAGAACGCCAAGATATAGCAGTGCCTCCGATCATGAAAACGTATCCCGTTTGTGATCGGGCTTTGTGTGGATCCGATAGGTATCCTGCATCTGCAAAATCGACCATTTTACCTTTTGAATTTTTAGGATAAAATAATCCTAAGTCAGTGGTCCCTTGAAGGTAGCGGAGAATATGTTTAATCCCATTCCAATGCCTTTGTGTAGGGGACGAACTGAATCTTGCCAAAAGATTAACAGCAAATGATATATCAGGCCGTGTGCAATTTGCACTTAGATATGGTACTTCAGGACCAAGTATCTCTTCGTTTTCCTCATGTGGTCGGAATGGATCATTTTGAATATTAAGCGACCTCACGACCATGGGAGTACTGAGTGGAGTTGCCTTATCCATGTTAAATCTTTTTAACACTCTTTTGGTATATGTGGATTGGTGCACAAATATACCTTTTTCAGAATGCTCAATCTGAAGGCCAAGACAATACTTTGTCTGCCCGAGATCTTTCATCTCAAATTCTCCTTTCAAATAATCTGATGCTTTCTGTATCTCATTATGAGTTCTGATTATGTTTAGATCATCAACATATACTGCGATTATTACAAATCCAGTTTTTATTTTCTTAATGAAAACACATGGGCATATAGGATCATTTATATATCCTTCTTTCGTTAAATGCTCACTGAGACGATTATACCACATACGTCCAGACTGCTTTAACCCATATAATGATCTTTGCAATTTGATTGCACATAACTCTTTTGGTTTGGATTTTAATGCTTCTGGCATCTTAAATCCATCGGGAATTCTCATGTAGATATCAGTATCTAATGATCCATATAGGTATGCCGTAACGACATCCATAAGACGCATTTCTAGATTTTCATCAGCCGCCAGACTCATCAAGAATCTGAACGTGATTGCATCCATAACAGGAGAATACGTTTCCTCGTAGTCTATTCCAGGTCTTTGTGAAAAACCTTGGGCTACGAGACGAGCTTTATATCTCGTAATCTCATTTTTCTCATTTCGTTTGCGAACGAAAACCCACTTAGATCCAACTGGTCTCACATCTTCGGGTGTGAGCATAATGGGTCCAAAAACCTCTCGTTTATTAAGCGAATCAAGTTCGACTTGTATTGCATCTTTCCATTTTATCCAGTCATGTCTTTTTTGACATTCATATACAGACTTTGGCTCTGGATCTTCCTTTTCCTCATTTATTTCTTGTGACACAAGATATGAGAAAACATCATCGAGACCATCTATTTCTTTTCTTTTCCATATCTTTTGATTATGGATATAATTGATAGAAATCTCATGATTTTCTTCTGGATTTTGATGCTCTACATTATCATGGGTCTCATGATTTGTTTCCTCCAAAGTACTTTCTGCTACTTTGGGTGTTTCATGAGTTTCAACTTTCTTTTGTTTCTTATGATTCTTAGTCTTAGAACCAACGGGCCTGCCACGCTTCCGGCGTGTTTCAGACTCACGTGTATCATCTGCTTTCCCACGTTCTTGTGGTATTTCAATACGAGCAGGAGCATTTGCAGCCGGTATATGAGATTTAGTTACCGTTTTGGTATCCGCAAATGCATCTGGTAGCTGATTTGCTATACTTTGCAAATGCACAATTCGTCGAACTTCTAGTTCTGACTCTTTAGTAGGAGGATCAAGGTGTAACAAGGATGGTACACTCCACTTGATTTCCTTTCCTACTTGCTTATTTTCTCCCCTAGAACCGGGAACACTTTTTCATCAAAGTGACAATCGGCAAAACGTGCCGTAAAGACATCACCTGTGTGTGGTTCTAGGTATCGTACAATTGATGGAGAATCACAACCAACATATATTCCCAACCTTCTTTGTGGTCCCATCTTTGTACGTTGTGGTGGTGCTATAGGCACATATACCGCACAACCAAAGATTCTGAGATGGGAAATATTTGGTTCTCGACCAAATGCTAACTGAAGTGGGGAATACTTATGGTATGCACTTGGTCTTATCCGAATCAGTGCTTCAGCATGCAAAATAGCATGTCCCCATACAGAGGTTGGAAGTTGTGATCTCATGATTAATGGTCTTGCAATTAATTGCAGACGCTTAATTAAAGATTCTGCCAAACCATTTTGAGTATGAACATGAGCTACAGAATGTTCAACTTCAATTCCCGTTACCATACAATAATCTTTGAATGCTTGGGATGTGAATTCACCAGCGTTGTCTAATCTAACTCTTTTAATGGGATAATCAGAAAACTGAGTTCGCAGTTTGATTATCTGAGTTAGAAATCTCGCAAATGCCATATTTCGAGATGACAATAGACAAACGTGTGACCATCTACTGGATGCGTCAATTAATACCATAAAATAGTGGAATGGTCCACAAGGTGGATGTATTGGTCCACAAATATCACCTTGAATTCGTTCAAAGAATTTTGGTGATTCTTTATCAATTTTGGTTGGCGATGGCCTTATGATCAATTTGCCAAGAGAACATGCAGCACATGTCATTTTATTTCCCTGATATATCTCTTGGATTTTCAGTGGATGACCATGTGAGATTTCTATGATCTTGCGCATCATTGTGGTGCCTGGATGACCAAGGCGATCATGCCACAATGTGAAATCCTGACGATTTCTTTTGATCACAAGATTTGATTCGATTGCATCTATATAAGTATGATGCAAACCGGAAGGAAACTTTGGAATTCTTTCAAGCATAAGCCTTTTTCCAGATTTCTCAGAAGTTATATACATATACTTCTTTCCATTCTCAGTTGCTGACTGAGTGTCATACCCATGAAGGTATATATCTTGGAAACTCAAAAAATTCCTCTTTGAATTTGGAGAATATAAAGCATTTTCCCTGGAAAAATTTGTTCCATTTGGCAGCATAAAGCTGGCTTTTCCAATTCCTTCAACCAGGTCTGTAGGACCTGATATTGTACTGACAATAACATTTGTTAGTTTTAGGTTAGAGAAATATTGTTTGTTTCTCAGAATAGTGTGGGTTGTTCCACAATCTAGTATACAAATCTCTCTAACCATCTTTTTGGATATTGTCTTATTTGTGTTGTGATCCATTTTCTGCAGGTAACATAAACATCAAGAAAAGAGATAGTAAATTTAATTCATAAAATCACATAATAATTATACATTAATTTTGTTGTATAAACAACATTATTCTTAAAACAAAGCAAAGATGAGTAATAATTATACATGGCTTATTTTGAGATATTACAAGCATATCAATGTTCCATTATCATGGTCTCATCAAAGTCGTCCCCAAATTCGGAGGAATCGAGGTACGTTGTACCCTCAAAGTGTTCTGTAAGGTTCACTTCTTTCCCTTTGCCTTTAATCGACTCTTGGTACAATTTGCAAAGATGTGGGGGAGTTCGACATACATGGGACCAATGCCCTTTCGATCCGCACCTGAAACATACATTTTCTTGTTTCTGGGTGGAACTCCCTTTGAGTTCTTTTCCCTTTGGGAATTGTTCGGATCGGACCCATCTGTATGATTTCCTCTCTTGTGGGTTATAATTTCTCCCACGTCCTCGATTAAATCGTTGACCACGGCCACGGCCTCGGCCACGACCACTGCCACGACCACAACCACGATAGGTTTGATCCTTTCTCTCCAGAATTTTTACATCTGTGGCATTTACTTCAGGAAATGTCTTGCTTCCCGTTGGCCTAGAATTGTGATTCTTTATGAGAAGTTCACAGTTCTTCTCAGCTAGTAGGAGCGTTATCATTAGCTCATAAAACCTAGTGTATTCACGACTCCTGTAGAGTTCTGCAAGAACACGGTGTTCTTTATGGAATGTCGTATAGGTTTTTTCTAGCATTTCTGCCTCAGTGACAGGTTTATCACAATATTTTAATTGTGTCACAATTCTTAGAATAGCAGAATTATAATCTTCCACTTTCTCAAAATCCTGAAATCTCAGGTATTTCCACTCGTCGAGTGCATGGGGAAGAGTTATATCTTTCTGGTTGTCAAACCGCTCTTTCAAAGCTTTCCACAGCTGTGCTGGGTCTTTTATATTAGCATAATCATGCTTAATATTTTCATCGACATGTTTTCTGAGGAAAACTATCGCTTGTGCATTTTCATGGGCAGGCGATTCGATGTTTTCTTTTATAGAGTTTGGAATTTTTTTCATCTCTAAATGGAGTTCGACATCAGTCGTCCATGCGATGTAATTTGCTCCGGTAATCATTAGAGCTGGAAATTGTAGCTTCTCAATTTTTGCCATTGATTTCTAAAACAAAATCATAAAACTTTATTAGTGCGGTAATAATAACTCATTTAAAATGAGCCGTTTACATGAATAATCCAAGCAATTACAAGAAAAAAACAATGCACAAAAAGTAAAACAACGTTTAAGGAAAATTCTGCCGGAGTAAAATCTCCCATGCAAAGACCATAAATCGATGTAAAAATTACAATCGTACAGAAAATTAAAAGCAAACGGATCATCATTCTCATAATTCTTACAAAAATTAGATGAAAAATATTTGTGAAATATTTGAGAGAAGAGAGAAGATATGAAATTGATGAGTGAAATGAAATGAGTGAGGGATGAGTGTATTTATAGATTGAAAAACACTGTTCATAGCCGTTGAAAAACACTGTTCATAGCAGTTAGATGTAGCCGTTGGAGAGTAAAAATTTTGTGAAAAATTCTTTGTGACCGTTATGAAAAAGACTACCGGAAAAACTGAATTTTTGATTAAATCCGTACTACTTCTTCCCAGTTGGACAAGAAGGTGTTCTTTAACGGAACAGGGGTTCCTGGAGATGTACGTTGATATGAGTCTAGATTTATTCGCCTGAGGAATAAATGAGACCGCAATCTTATTTTGAACACAAAAATATGCATATTTAATTTATAACGATTATAATATAAACAGATATGTAATCAGAATATTATGGTGATTTAATCATCCACATTGAAACAATAAATAAATATGCGGTGGCTCAGGCATCCATTATGACATTAACAATAAAATTATATAGGTGGCTCAGCCATCCATTATAATATTAACAGTAAATAAATAATTATGGTGCTTTTAACAGCCATGATATAGTGCAGGTAAATTAAATAACGAGGCGACAAACCGCCCACGGTAATATTAAGAAAATAATGGTGCGTTAAACAACCATTACAATAATAATAATAAATTATATAGGCGGGTATCCCGGCCATTATAACAGGGTAAATATTACATATATATATATAGCTCATATCGTAGAACGATCGTGCTGATAACGTGTTATAATAATACTGATAATTTACTATATCGAAATAATTAAATAAAGACAAATATTTATTACCTGTGGAATAAATGATACTGAAATATAAAGAAAAAGAAGCGAGAGAAAAATACAGAAGGTGACTTGGGCTTCACTTTTTAATGTGAAATTTTATTGTGAAATTTCTTTCTTGAATTTCTGAGTGAAGTTTACAATCGATCGAACACTCTATATATAGAGGAACGAAAGATGACTTGGGCTCCACTTTTTAATTTTGATACGTCTATTTTGCGGCTGCTTTTGATTTTATAAGCAGTAATTGAGTAGTTTGGTATCCGCTATTTTTGGTGCTCTATACAATATGTAAATGTCTTAGGGGCTGTTATTCGATTATGTATTTTGACTGATTTAGAAATCTGTATAAGAATTACAAATCTAAGCAAAATATACTAATTTCCAAATCTAATATGTGAATTTTAATAAGTACTTACAAATCTGAGGGTTTTACTTCGGATTTTGGTCTTTGTATTTTTAACAAAGAAATCAACCTAAGTCCACACAAATTCAGTTTAAAATCAAATCTATTAATGAATCCGTATGATTGAATAACACCTGATTTAAATTACAATTTATAAATCATAGAACCAATAACACTGAATTTTAACATACATTTTGGAATCATAGAACCAATAACACTGTATTTTGACTTGAATTTTAGAATCATATAACCAATAACACTGGATTTTGTTCGGATTTATAAATTAATTAAAATACTGAAACGAATAACCCCCACTTACTTTATGGATTCAATACTCTACGAGATGGTGAGTTATATCAAATTAATATATTACATCGCCTATACGAAGTTTATGAAAAGGCTTACAATTAAAAAGACAACAAAATTGAATGAACACAACAACGTAAAGAACTAAAGCCTAATACAGAAGCATTAGACTGTAAAAATGATAGTCAAATAATAAACCACAAAATATTCAAATTAACAGAAAAACTCAAAGGGGGGTGTATTCAACTAGGGATTTGAGGTGATTTATTTTAAAATCATAAATTCACTGTTATTCAAACATGAATTTTAAAAACCATTTAAAAATCCAGTGTTATTGAACTTGTGATTTTAAAATGTACCCTCAAATCCACTGTTATTGGAAATATTTTAAGTGATGAATTTCAGGAGATTTGCTGGGATTTGAAAGTGTTTTGGTGCAATTGCTTAGTTAAAAATATTAAAATCCAAATTCCATGGTTTTAGATGGGATTGTAGAGTTTTTTGATTAAAATCATTTCAACTTCCCTAATTCACCCAAAATCATCTCAAAACTCAAATCATCTCAAATCTTTTCAAATACAAGATTGAATACACCCCCCAAAGAAAATCTTAAACCAAAACTAAGATAACAATTACACAGATAAATAAAAGAAAATCCAACGGCCCTACTACACTAAAAATAGCCACGTAAGTACAATCGAAAAAAGAAATTCTACACCCCGCGAACCGCAGGTCTACCTCTAGTAATATAAAAAAGAAAAGCCCTAAAAGTTAAACAACAACAATCAGCCACCGCCACTTTCCTCCTTTGAAAGATAGATGTCAGAACTTCCAGATGATTTGTTAGAGGAGATATTCTTTCGTCTTCCGGCTACATCTTCGAATCGTTTACGATCAACTTGTAAACGATGGAACCATTTATTGAAGGATACGGAATTCACAAGAAAGCACATCGAGAAAGCCCCAAAGCAGTTTGATGCGTATTAGTATAGATAGATTTCCACATGTAATGATCAAACGTGAAGCTACCCTAACGGACCCTGTTCAAATCAAGATTATGCAAGTCTCTCACTGTGGACGGCTTATTGGTATGCTACACCTATCCTTGTAAGCTCGTGGTGTGGAACCCGTGTACTGGTCAAACAAGGTGGATCCAATTCAGATATCATTACGAGACATGCTGCAAATATACTCTCGGATCCTACCAAGACAAAAAATCCATCGGTAAGAGCTACAAAATATTGAGACGCAGGTGGCATTATGTGAAGAATCAAGAATTCAAAATTTATGAGATTAACTCTGATTCGTGGAGGATTGTTGATGTCACTATCGACTTCAAATTAGAGTGGCTTGATCGGGGTGTGTGTTTGAAGGGAAAGACTTACTGGATTGATGCTAATGAACTAGGCTCTGATAGATTCATAATCTGTTTCGATTACTCAGCAGAAAGATTCGCACGTCTATGTCTTCCCGGTCAGTATGGTGTATATAAAGCTCTATCCTTATCCGTTGTTAGAGAAGAGAAACTTGCCGTGTTATTACTACACCGTATTAGAGAGAAGACAGAGATATGGGTGACAAATAAGATGAGTGAGACCAAAACCGTGTCGTGGAGCAAAGCCTTACCTGTGGAAATAGATCTTTATTTACTTAGTTGGATGGGCAGCGGAAATTTCTTGTTCGATGATGAGAAGAAAGTCCTGACAGTGTGTTATGGAGATGACAAAACCACTTGGTTATTCATTGTTGTAGAGGATAGTAGAGTCAGAAAAGTGGATTTCAAATCCCTATTTACAAGTACAAGCAGGCCATTTTTATTTAGTTATGTTCCAAGTTTGATTCAACTTCAGCAAGTTTGATTATGCTTTTTTTTTTGGATTATTTTTCGGTTTTCCCAAGTTTGTTTATTTTGCTGTTATCTTTGTCGTATCGTTTGAATACTTAACAAACTGAGATTTTACTAAGACGTGAGATTCTGCCCAATACTTGGTTCTTTTTAGTGTCACCGTTTTGAAGTTTGATGTCAAGTTGAAGAAGAGTTATATGTGTTTCAGTTTCAAGCTTTCCAAAAACTTTGGGAAAATCATATACTTAAAACGTGTTTACTTTGCAGAGCTTTTTCTTTGTCTCTGTCCTGTTGGTGTTCCTCCTAGTGGGGAAACCATTGGGTTTGGTTAAGAGAAAAACCAAACTGGTGCTTATAAAGTTTTATAAGGTTCTTTTTATAAGGTCTTTATGAGGCTTTATAAGGTTCCTTTTATAAGGTCTTTATAAAGTTCTCTTTATAAGGTTTTTATGAAGTTTTATAAGGTTCCTATTTGTAAAGCCTATATAAGCTGAGTGTGACCTAATTTTTTAGGTTAAGACAGAAGACAAAAAGAGAGAGAAAAGGGAGAGAGGCAAGAAAGAGAGAAGAAAAGGGATTTTCGTCTAGGTTTGTCAAGGCTGCGTTTGGGGGCTCAAAAGTGGTCCGATCTGGCTGATATTTTGTGGGAAGCTTCGTGACTCAGTGGGTTTGAGATTCAACGGTGGGATTGTCGTTTCAACGGTTGGTTTCTCGTGGATCTGGGTTATAGCGAAGCTGTTCGCTACAGTTCTTCAGCAGTGCAGTCTTGAGAGTTTGGTAAATCTGACGGTGAGATCTTCTCTGATTGAGCTGAAATTTGGCAGAGGTGTTGTTGACTTGTTCATCTTGGATTTGTACGGTGGGATTGTTCTCTGGTTGCCGGAATCCTAGTGAGCTGAGGTCGTTTGTATCTGCTAGTTTTGTTAGCTTGTTTTGCTCTCTTGTTGAGTTCTCTTGTTGTTGGAGATTGCTCTATTTGAGCCTTAGTCTCTGGATCTGTTCTGTAGGAACAGGGAGGACGTGGTTGTAACACTCAAAAATTTGATATAGTGGATTTTTAGTGGACTACAGTCCTGTGGTTTTTCCTTCTCACATCGAGGAGGTTTTCCACGTAAAAAGTTGCTGTCTCATTTATTTTCTTGCTTAGCTCATTTCTACCATAGTTCAAGTTCAAGTCTTTTCCTCACAGGTTCACACAAGTGCGGGGAAACTTTATTCCGCTGCGCATTTACGTGTTTGTGCATTTTCCCTAACATGTCCTGCATCAACTTAGGAGTTATTCAGCTACAAAACTAGAAATCATAACTCTTCAAGCCAAGCATTGAATCTGTAGGATCAGCATGCCAACACATAATAACCATTGGGTTTATTTCCACAGCATCATCAATAGCATCTCCCATTACCTCAGAGACCATCTCCATCTCCTTCTGCAGAGATGGCATATTCATCTGCCTCTTCATTTGCCTCATTCAACCTTCTTTTTATTTTGTACTTTTTTTGGACTTCGTTTCATTTGAATTGCGTGCAGCTTCAGGAAGTTGGTTAAAGATCGCTAGTGAAGACGCTTACTTCAATGCCTTCAGTGCAAAATCTTATTCTATTTCATTCAAGCACTGCTTAGAGCTTTCATTTTTGTTCAGATTATGCTTATGGCTTCTGTTCTTCAGAGTAGGAGCGATATCCTGCTCAACCTGTTGAAGGAACCGGGAAAAGAAACAAACACTCACACCCGGTTATGGTATGTATTTGCTATGAGCCTATGATATCCTGTTGAAGGAACAGAAAAACGGAACAGACACTTCTCTACTCTTGTCTCTCTTCTTCTCTAACTTTCTTTTTTTTGTATGTCAAACTTTTTCCTCTCAGCAAATACTCAAAAGAGCAGGCAAATTTTGTGAAAGCAAGTGTGAAGCTTTGGGATTTGAAGATAAGAAAACTTGTCTATTGATTTCTTACAAAGGGTCTAATTACAAATTTTTAATGAAAAGTAGAAAGCCCTAGCTTATAGAACAAGTGGCATCATCCTCGAAATCAAAGAGTTGCAAAGCCATTCGACAGCTTGAGACTATTACTCTCCTCCATACTGCAGTCGTCATCTTCCCATTGTGACACTCTCTGTTTTTATCCTTTTGCAGGTTTCAAGACAATCGAAAACAGAGTTAGGCTGTGCTGATTCTTTTCCCCCCCACATAAAGTGCATCCGAAATTGACAATGACAAATAAAATACAAAGATTTGATAAAATAATGAAAACTTAAAAATACAGGAAGGGAGAGCTTTTTAGAGAGAGAGAGCTTTGTGCGAAAATCTCTTGCTTCATCCGATTGATAGGTCTTTGTATTTATAGGCGAAGTTGCTTGAGTGGAGAGTTGATACGTGTCATTCATCCGACGGTGCCAACATTTCCTTGATACGTGTCGTTCATCCAACGGTGCCGATATTTTCTTGATATGTGTCGTTCATCCAACTGTGCCGATAGTTTTGACGTCATTGCTTACCTCCTTGTTTACGTCATTGCTTATGTCTTGTGGGTCTCCTTATAGATCCGTTTTATCTTGATGCTTGATCTTTGTGTTGATTATTCTGGCTTTGGCACAGAAATATACTCTGTAGATTATTTTTGGAAATACAAACGGTAAATAATACAAACTTATAAATAAGATACAAAGTCTATTAGAATATACAATGGTTAAAAAATACATGCATTACTATTTTTTCTTTTTCGACGATTAAACATTTTTTTCTTCTGTAAAGTGATGGGAACTTTTGTGAGGATCAAAAATCCCTGTCAGCTTGTTCAAGTGACAGGTAACTTTCAGCTGAATCTTAGTACCTCAACTTCTGTAACTCCTTATATATGTTTGAGATTTAGTCTAATTCATTTGTGACTTCGTTTAACTATGTTACCATATCCCTTAGATTGTCAGCTTCATCAAATATATCTGGTCTGTTGTAGAAGGTTAAGTAAGATCTCTTTTGTGGTTTTTTTTCCTGTTATCTAGGTGTGAAGGAGGGAATTCCAATTGATGATTATTTTCTTCAAGTTACAAACTACTGTTTTTATTTAAAAGATGTTTCTTCCTCTGCCCTATCAGATGATGATTTCTCTCAGGTGGTATCCTCACAACTATACTTGTTCCACTTTTTTGCTTCTTATCGATGACAAATCAGGGAAACATATTGTAACGACCCACTCTCCACCACCTTTCATCATAACCCACTAAAACTAAACCCCACCTCCCCCTTTCTTTTTCCTTTTGGTTTTATCAGTTGACTTCCCTTTCCCCCTTTCATCATCCATCCGCCGAGAACAAGAAAGAGAGAGAGAAAGAGAGAGAGAGAGAGAGAGAGAAAGAGAGAGAGGGAGAGAAAGAGAGGAAGAAGAGGAAGAAGAAGAGGAGCTGCTCTCATCCGCGCCGCCGTCGTCCGACTCAGGTACACCGGAGAAGCTTTTCCGATCTATTTCCTTATTGGCCGGATCTTTAAAACGCCATAACTTTCTAACTGTCGTGCTTCTAGAAAATCCAAGGCAACTACCGGATTCAGAACGACGAGACGAAGCCACGCCAAGAAGCTCAGCCTCCGCCCTCGCCGCACGCGCCCGCACGCACCGCCAGAAGATCGGCGCGTGAAGCCCACGCGCACCACGCCCCAAACGCACCGACGATGGCAGCCGCGCGTGAATCTCACGCGCCACCGCTGCCGACACCTCCGCCGTCGCCGCCGGTGACTTTTCCGGTAAGCTCCGCCGCGCCCTCCGCCGCCGGCCGCCGGTCGTCGCCGCCGGTCACAGCGGCCGGAGACTCGCCGTCGCCGCCGGAGACTCGCCGTCGCCGCCGGAGACTCGCCGGCGATCTGGCCGCCGGTTTGAGACCGGTTTGGCTTAACCGGTCGGTTCGATTTCGGTTCGGTTTGGTTTGGCCGGATTAATTCAATTCGATTTCGGTTTGGTTCAATTTCTGGTTTAAATCAATTGAGTCCGGTTCAGTCTGGTTCAATCCGGTTTAATCTGGTTTAGTCGCGGTTTGATTTTGACCTGGTCAGACCGTTGACTTTGACCGGGTTGACCGTTGACCGTTGACTTTTTGACCGTTGACCGTTGACTTCGACCGGTTTGACCCGTTAACCATTTTTCACCGTTCGAAAGCCGTTCTCACACGAAATTTCGTCCTGATTTCAGATTCAGCGTCCGTTTAAGCATCTGGAGTGCAGAGGAAGCAGATATACTCCATTTTTGCTAAGTGTAGGGCTTTCCGCAGAATATTGTACTTTTCATCGAAAAGTGCCGTAGATAGGATTTAATATTAAATGTGTTCCGTTTCTATGCTAGAGTCTTTTTAGGATTATTTGTAATTGGAATTAAGAATAATAGATGATTCAACCCATTGATTGTGCATTAAATTGTTAACTGATTCTGTAACGACCTATTTTTTTTTTTATTCCACCCCACCTATCCTCCATCATTCCCCCCTCCCCACCTTTAATCATCACCCGCTCCCCCAATTCTTTTCAATTGTTTTTCTTATCTGCTTTTTCCCCCTCCAGTAAATCAACCAACTCCTCCCCACCCATTCACCGTGTTTCTGCAAGAGAGAGAGAGAGATATTGGAAGAGAGAGGGAGAGAGAGGAAAGAAAGTGAGAGAGTTTGAGGAAGAGGAAGAGAAAGAAGTAGAAGAAGAAGAATAAGAAGAAAACAGTTGGTTGCTCTCTCCTCCGCCTTAACCGCAACTCTGGTAACCGGAAAGCCGTTTTTCCGATTTGCTTCCTATTGGCCGTTCAGTAAATCGTCAATAACTTTCTAACCGTTTCGAATCTCGCAAATCTGAGGCCACCACCGGATTCATCTCGACGAGACGAGTCCGTAGACATCAAGATCGAGCCGAGCAACCTCAGGACGCGCCCGCACGCGCCGTCCGAAGATTGGCGCGTGGCGCCACGCGCCTCACGCGCCGCCGCCGCAGGTCACCGCCGCCGTCCGCCGTCACCGGTCGCCGGAGACTCGCCGGCGATCTGGCCGCCGGTTTAGTTCGGTTTGGTCGATCGGTCCGGTTCAATTTCGGTGTAAATCGATTTGATTCCGGTTCGGTCCGGTTTGGCCGGTTTAATTCAATTCGATTTCGGTTTGGTTCAATTTCTGGTTTAAATCAATTGAGTCCGGTTTAGTCTGCTTTGGTTCGGTTTAATTCGGTTCAATCACGGTTTGATTTTGACTGGTCAGACCGTTGACTTTGAACGTTGACCGTTGACCATTGACTTTCTGACCGTTGACCGTTGACTTTGACCGTTTTGACCCGTTAACCGTTTTTCGCCGTTCGAAAGCCGTTCTGACTCGAAATTTCGTTCTGATTTCAGATTCAGTGTCCGTTTTAGCATCCGGAGTTCAGAAGCCGCAGTAATCATCCGTTTTAGCTAAGGTGAGGGCTTTTCGCAGAATATCGTACTTTTCATCGAAAAGCGCCGTAGATAGGATTTAGTACTAAATGTGTTCCTTTTCTATGCTAGAGTCTTTTTAGGATTGTTTGTAATTGGACTTAAGAATAATAGATGATTCAACCCATTGATTGTGCGTTAAATTGTTAACTGATTCTTTTATAAATGTTAGAACTAGGATTAGTTGACCATGTGGGTCGTTAGGGATTGCGGGGGTACAGAGATGTGACTTCTGTACTTGCGTCGCGTGTTGTTTGTGGCGGGGTACGGGCAATTGCGTCGATCGGTTGTCAGGTACCTCAGGCAGATCGATAAATCGTCTACGGGCAGTGTAGTGGGCACTATCCCATAGGACTGGCCACAGGACCTGGCCTAGGACATTTGTGGTTCTTTGGGTACTTTAGGTACTGATACACAAGTTTTAAACCCTTATTTCCTACTGCAACTGCACAGCATACGAAGTAGTATTTAGGGGTCGATCCCACGAAGACCAGTTTTCACACTTTGATATATTGAGCTAAATCAAAAGCTAAGACAATTCAATATGTTTTTGGTTTTTGTAAATAGTAAGTAATGAAAGCGAAATCGGTTGTAAGATAATATTA
Source organism: Isatis tinctoria (assembly GCA_010577795.1). Lineage (NCBI taxonomy): Eukaryota > Viridiplantae > Streptophyta > Magnoliopsida > Brassicales > Brassicaceae > Isatis > Isatis tinctoria. The sequence continues at coordinate 20,586,839 of CM021246.1, forward strand.
AACAAGCGTTAGGTCAAGGAATATCGCAGGAGATTCAGAGCAACGGAATTAAACAATATTCAGGCAATGATTAAGCATAAATCTAGAACTTAAACACTAAGATAATATCAATCCACTCTCGTGGTACCAATATCTTTGTCTATCAACTTAGAAATCCTAACTCTCGCTGGTACTAGAAATCGTAGACAAGCATTAAGGATAGGTTTAATATGTTCACAATTCTCAATACATCTACTCTCGCAGGTAATGGTTAAATTGCTCACCAATGTTCTTTCTAGCAACCTAGCAACTCTCGCTGTCTAAGTTAAACCAATTTCATAAGATCAAGTGATCAATTCGATCTAAGCATTAAGAACAACAAGGGTGAAGATATTGATTTGAATAGCCTATTTGTGTTTAACCCTAAAGCTCATGAATTCCTTTGACAAACCTTAACCTAACTAAGAGGTCTACTCAGACATGATTAAAGAAGAAAACAAGAGATTATAAAGTTCATCATAAAAGCTTGAATAGATAATGAAAGCTGAATATAAACTTATAAGAACTTAATTAAAGCATAAACATAAAGAGACTGAAAGTAAAGCATAAAATAAAGACTAAAAGTAAAGCATAAATATAAAGACTGAAAGTAAAACTTAATTAAGCATAAAGATAAGAACTGAAAGTAAAGCATAAGATTAAAAGCATAAGATTAAAGCTTAAAAGAAACTTAACAAGAACTAGATAAAAGCATAAACATAAAACTTAAAACTAAAGAAGAAGCTATGCTTTGAAGCTAGAGAAGAGAGGAGGAAGAAGAAGGGTGTTTTGAGAGTGATGTTGTGAGTCATTATATAGGCCAAGGTGAAGGGGAGTAGGTGAAGCGGGGAACGGTCGTTCTTGGTGTAGAACGATCGTTCTCCTTGGTCGATCGAAGTAGGTGAGCTTGGGAACGATCGTTCTAGGTGGAGAACGGTCGTTCCGTGCATGGTTGTTGGTGAAGTAGGTGAGACCGGGAACGGTCGTTCCTTGCATGGATCGGTCGTTCCTCTGCTTTGTCGGCAAGGTTGGTGAAATGGAGAACGATCGTTCCCTTGGAGGAACGGTCGTTCTTGTCTGGTCGTTCTTCTCAAAGAACGGTCGTTCTTCACTTTGTCCTTTTCTCGTGTTTTCCCGACTCGAACATCTCCGTAAATGCCAAACTCCTTCGGAACTTCATGAAATCTGTAAAAGACTCAAAACAAAAGAAAAGACTCGAAAAACTAACGAAAGATGCAAATCAAAACTCAAACCGAATACTAAAAACGAATCAAAATACGTTAAAAACACATAATATCAGGTACCGTGATTGTGCATGTTTAGTCTATTTTCTATGTATGGCGTGCTATGGTCAGATTTACGTTTTTCTGTGATTAACATCTCATACCTCACTGAGTGACTCCCCTGTTACTCACCCCTCCTTCTTCCCTTTCCAGTTTTTCAGGTGAGACGGACAAGTATTTTACACTTTGACGATACGGTGCTTCTTTGGGATTTTTACGTTTTCTACGTATTTTATCATGTACATATAGCATTGAGGTAGTTGGGTTATGAGACACTGTAGAGTGGGGTATTGGACTTAGAGATGTGGTTAGTGGCACGCCGTTCTCGAGTGTCGAAGGGTCGGGTGTTACAGATTCTTTTACAAATGTTAGAACTAGGATTAGTTGACCATGTGGGTCGTTAGGGATTGCGGGGGTACAGAGACGTGACTTCTGTACTTGTGTCGCGTGTTTTTTAAGGCGGGGTACGGGCAATTGCGTCGATCGGTTGTCAGGTACCTCAGGAAGATCGATAAATCGTCTACGGGCGGTGTAGTGGGCACTATCCCATAGGACTGGCCACATGACCTGGCCTAGGACATTGTGGTTCTTTGGGTACTTTAGGTACCGTGATTGTGCATGTTTAGTCTATTTTCTATGTATGGCATGCTATGGTCAGATTTACTTTTTTCTGTGATTAGCATCCCGTACCTCACTGAGTGACTCCCCTGTTACTCACCCCTCCATCTTCCCTTTCCAGTTTTTCAGGTGAGATGGACAACTATTTTACGCTTTCACGATACGGTGCTTCTTTGGATTTTTACGTTTTCTACGTATTTTATCATGTACATATAGCATTGAGGTAGTTGGGTTATGAGACACTGTAGAGTGGGGTATTGGACTTAGAGATGTGGTTAGTGGCACGCCGTTCTCGAGTGTCGAAGGGTCGGGTGTTACAGATTCTTTTACAAATGTTAGAACTAGGATTAGTTGACCATGTGGGTCGTTAGGGATTGCGGGGGTACAGAGACGTGACTTCTGTACTTGTGTCGCGTGTTTTTTAAGGCGGGGTACGGGCAATTGCGTCGATCGGTTGTCAGGTACCTCAGGAAGATCGATAAATCGTCTACGGGCGGTGTAGTGGGCACTATCCCATAGGACTGGCCACATGACCTGGCCTAGGACATTTGTGGTTCTTTGGGTACTTTAGGTACCGTGATTGTGCATGTTTAGTCTATTTTCTATGTATGGCATGCTATGGTCAGATTTACTTTTTTCTGTGATTAGCATCCCGTACCTCACTGAGTGACTCCCCTGTTACTCACCCCTCCATCTTCCCTTTCCAGTTTTTCAGGTGAGATGGACAACTATTTTACGCTTTCACGATACGGTGCTTCTTTGGGATTTTTACTTTTTCTCCGTATTTTATCATGTACATATAGCTTTGAGGTAGTTGGGATATGAGACACTGTAGAGTGGGGTATTTTACGTATGTGACGTGGTTAGTGGCACGCCGTTCTCGAGTGTCGAGGGGACGGGTGTTACATTTTGGTATCAGAGCCTAGGTTAGCGTCGTCCCGGTTCTGACCCGGGAGATGGGTAGTAGGAAGCATGATTGCATATTCGGATTTAAACGGTTTCAAAAAAAAAAAATTTCCCTGGACTTGTGTATTTAAAACAAAAAAAAGGAGCACTGATTCTGTCTGGTATTTAATATATTCTAAGTTTGTCTCAATTCAGCCTCAGTTTAAACAGGTTTTCAGTTGCCATCAAGGAAGGTCATTGTTTCGCACCGGATTGTCATCTCGTTGTTCAACAGGTTATGCCCGAAGAGACCTGTGTTTAGCAGATTAATATGGATGTCGTCAGTCAGACCGCTCGAGAGACAGTTAGATTGTTCGCTAGTTCACCCTTGAAGCAGAGTAAGCATCCGCCACCGTCCCATCGTCGCCACCATATGCACCATCGGTTAAGGCTCAAGGAGCAGAGCCGACCTTTAGTAATTCAAAAATGTGGATGGAGCTTCAGAGGTACCACGAGAGGTGCTGACAACAGCATGCTCCTCAGATCGTCGATCTTCCGCAGCCACTACCACCGCCGCCAGTATCTGGCAGAGACAGAGAGGGACCTATGTGTTGGGGGTTAAAGAGAAATATGGGACAACAGTTGGATCAGATTGGAAGGACAATGGATACTGTCATCAAACATAATTAAGGGAAAAAGTTGACCGTAACTTGGAGCATAAGAAGTATACAACAGAGTTGTAATTGGATTTGACTACTCAATTTCTGAGGGATGATGCCTTTCTCGGGTTAAAGGGAGTTGTTGAGCGTAGACGCGGATGTAATGAGTTAAGCTACAATCACTCTAGAGGGAGTTCGACAGAACGTTCTTTCCTCGTGAAGCCAAGCACATGAATGCCAATGCTTTTAAGCACTTTTCTCAAGGCACTAGGAATATCAAGGAGTACGAGTAAGTGTTTTGTCGCCGTTGAAGATTTTTGGGAGTTTCATAGCCAATAAGGATTTATTCAGGAGGTTCTTAAATGGCAACAAGCGGATATTTGTAACCGCGATGTCGTACGGGTTTACACCAGTCCAATCGATTGGTTGAGAAGACTTTTCGTTCATTAGGCAGAGATAGAAGAGAAGCGATATTTCTTCAAGGTGGCTCAGTCAAGCTTGATAAGACTTATTCAGGATATAGCAATGTGTCAGAGCTGTCGGGATCTCCACCGTGTTGTTTTCGTTATCACCGTAACCATGTTGGGAGAGCGTGTTCAGTGTTTTCATGCAGATGGTTGGATTATGTCATAAGTTACTACCAGTCTATGATAGTGGATGCGTCGTTTGTCAGTTATATTGCAGCACCAGCAGTTAGACCGAGTTGTTCAGTTGTAGTTAGCATGATCTCATTTTCAGGGATTGTTCGCAGGGAGTTCGGGGTTGTTTCTGCCACCACCTAAGCATCAAGTTATTGTCGCGAGTATTGTTATTGGGGACCACGAGATAGTGGAGACTATTCTTTTTGACGTTGTGGATTTGAGATTGTGGATTTGAGTTTGTGGTTCATGTATGTCGTTTATGTGGAAACCATTGATTTAGTACTTGTGTTGGTCGATTGTCGCTTGGGGTGGGCAGCTTATACCCGATTGGATATTGGAGCTACTTATAGTTTTGTATATCGGGCCTAGTCGAGTATTGGTCACCCAGGATGTGTTCGAGCCGAAGAGTAGACAGAGTCAGGCAGCCAATTTAAACAGGGAGCTTGAAGCATTCATCGGGTTGTATTTGTTATACTCAAGGGAGCTGATCTTATCAGAGACTTAGAAGTGATGGAGCTAAAACCACCATGATGTGACTTTAAGGATGGGTCGGTTACCATGACATTGAGTATAGTTTGGGAACGAGAGTGCATATCCCAGGAGCCAAAAGGGTTATCATTTCTCAGGATATTCAGAACAACATGAGAAGCCTTCGTTAAATTTGTGTTACATTCACCAGCAGTTGCAAAGTAAAAAGAATCTACAACTAGCCAACTAGTGGCGGTTCCAGGGCGTCAAGAAACAAAAGTTTAGGAGAAGTGACTCGATGGTAAGAGTCTGTTGAGGGAAGACGAAATTTAAGAGGACACATATGAGACCGAGACTTAGTTGACAAAGGAGATTCTCCAGAAGACGCATTATTCTCAGTTTTCCCTTCATCCAGGAAGTAATATGATGTATCAGGATATTAAGCGATATTATCACTGGACCGACATAAAGAGGGATGTGACTACCTTTGTGTCGTGTTGTCAGACTTGTCAGCTGGTTAAGGTAGAGTGCTGAAGTATAGCACCAGCATTGGTTGAGGAGACAGTTGAGCAAGTGGAAATGCTCAAGAGACGGCTTAAAGAAGCTCATGGCCGCCAGAAGAACTATGCAGATAAGCGTCGGAGAGATCTAGAGTTTAAGGTGGGCGACCTGGTATAACTTAAGATGAGGACATTTCAGGGAGGTTCCGAGACCCGGAAGCTGAAGAAGCTTACGCCGAGATATATGAGTCTATATCTTATCATTGAGCGGATTGGGACAGTAGGATACCGCTTAGCGCTAACAGTAGAGTTGGCTGGGTTTCACGATGTGTTTCATTTGTCAGTTCTGAGGAAAGTCGTTCAGGAGCCAGAGTTCATTCTTCAGCAGCCGCCTAGTGACATCAGCAGAGATTTGACCGCAGTTAGTCAACCAGTGACAGTCCTAGAGCGCCGAGATAGATATGTTCAGAGGAAAGTACTACCGATGGTCAGAGTTGGTTAGAAGAGAGACGTCATTCAGGAGGAGACTTGGGAGTTCGAGTTTCATATGAGATCCGATTATCCAAACCTGTTTAAGGACGTCGAGCAGCCGGTTCAAGATTTGAATTCGGGGACGAATTCCTTGTTAGTGGGGGAGAATTGTAATGACCCACTCTCCCTCACCTTTCATCATAACCCACTAAAACTAAACCCCACCTCCCCCTTTCTTTTTCCTTTTGGTTTTATCAGTTGACTTCCCTTTCCCCCTTTCACCATCCATCCGCCGAGAACAAGAAAGAAGAGAGAGAGAGAGAGAGAGAGAGAGAGAGAGAGAGAGAGAGAGAGAGGGAGGGAGGGAGAAAGAGAGAGGGAGAGAAAGAGAGGAAGAAGAGGAAGAAGAAGAGGAGCTGCTCTCATCCGCACCGCCGTCGTCCGACTCAGGTACACCAGAGAAGCTTTTCCGATCTATTTCCTTATTGGCCGGATCTTTAAAACGCCATCACTTTCTAACCGTCGCGCTTCTAGAAAATCCAAGGCCACCACCAGATTCAGAACGACGAGACGAAGCCACGCCAAGAAGCTCAGCCTCCGCCCTACGACGCACGCGCCAACACGCGCCGCCAGAAGATCGGCGCGTGAAGCCCACGCGCGCCACGCGCCAAACACGCCGACGATCGCAGCCGCGCGTGAATCTCACGCGCCACCGCTGCCGACACCTCCGCCGTCGCCGCCGGTGACTTTTCTGGTAAGCTCCGCCGCCGCCCTCCGCCGCCGGCCGCCGGTCGTCGCTGCCGGTCACCGCCGTTCCTCGCCGTCGCCGGTCACCGGAGACTCGCCGGCAATCTGGCCGCCGGTTTGAGACCGGTTTGGCTTAACCGGTCGGTTCGATTTCGGTTCGGTTTGGTTTGGCCGGTTTAATTCAATTCGATTTCGGTTTGGTTCAATTTCTGGTTTAAATCAATTGAGTCCGGTTTAGTCTGGTTCGATCCAGTTTAATCCGATTTAGTCGCGGTTTGATTTTGACCTGGTCCGACCGTTGACTTTGACGGGTTGACCGTTGACTTTCTGACTATTGACCGTTGACTCTGACCGGTTTGACCCGTTAACCATTTTTCGCCGTTCGAAAGCCGTTCTCACACGAAATTTCGTCCTGATTTCAGATTCAGCGTCCGTTTAAGCATCTGGAGTGCAGAGGAAGCAGATATACTCCATTTTTGCTAAGGTGAGGGCTTTCCGCAGAATATCATACTTTTCATCGAAAAGTGCCGTAGATAGGATTTAGTATTAAATGTGTTCCGTTTCTATGCTAGAGTCTTTTTAGGATTGTTTGTAATTGGACTTAAGAATAATAGATGATTCAACCTATTGATTGTGCATTAAATTGTTAACTGATTCTTTTATAAATGTTAGAACTAGGATTAGTTGACCATGTGGGTCGTTAGGGATTGCGGGGGTACAGAGACGTGACTTCTGTACTTGCGTCGCGTGTTGTTTGAGGCGGGGTATGGGCAATTGCGTCGATCGGTTGTCAGGTACCTCAGGCAGATCGATAAATCGTCTACGGGCGGTGTAGTGGGCACTATCCCATAGGACTGGCCACAGGACCTGGCCTGGGACATTTGTGGTTCTTTGGGTACTTTAGGTACCGTGATTGTGCATGTTTAGTCTATTTTCTATGTATGGCGTGCTATGGTCAGATTTACGTTTTTCTGTGATTAGCATCCCATACCTCACTGAATGACTCCCCTGTTACTCACCCCTCCTTCTTCCCTTTCCAGTTTTTCAGGTGAGATGGACAAGTATTTTACGCTTTGACGATACGGTGCTTCTTTGGGATTTTTACGTTTTCTCCGTATTTTATCATGTACATATAGCTTTGAGGTAGTTGGGATATGAGACACTGTAGAGTGAGGTATTTTACGTATGTGACGTGGTTAGTGGCACGCCGTTCTCGAGTGTCGAGGGGACGGATGTTACACATTTAGTCCAGATTGACTCTTCGAAGCTTACATTCGTTTCTTGATATCTTTTTATCCTTTTGCGTGTTTTAAGACCGTTGAAAACAGAGTAATTAAGGCTGTGCTGGTTTCAACTTGTTATTGGCGCCAATAACATAGATTATTTTTCCATCTTGGATGTTTGTTTTAAAAATATTTGAACGATCATTTTTCTCTTAAAACCATTGATTTAACAAAACAGAAAAGAGATAATCATTTCAATATAATTGACATTTTTTTAATATAGATTTTGCATCAAATAACATATATTTGCCGAATATATACCTTGAATAAAAAGCACTTTAAAATTATAGTATATAATTTATATATTGGTATACCCAAAAATTAATCTCTATTTTTTTATAATTTATATTATAAGATATTCATATTTTGTTATTAATTGAATCAAATAACAAAGATCTTCAATATAAAACATTCACTTTAAAATTATAATATATGATCTACATATTATTATATTTCCGTTAGTATATATAAGAAAAGACTTTTCATTCCTTTTATAGAAACTTGTTTACACATATCTAAATTCTTAAAATAGAGGATGAAAACAGTAAGGAATATAAAAGAGTAATTACATGATCACTTAGGTCAATTATACAGGTTTTCTTCATGTATCGTATATGGGATTTCCATATTCTATCACGTAAGAGACGTTTGGAACTGACTTCTTATTTATTGTATATTTTTATACTAGCTACGTTATTTTAATTTAATTAAAAAATTTCTTTAAATTGAGAAAAAACTAGAATTTAAGCAAATTGACTTTTATTTGGTAAACGTTATTTATCCCATCCTAGATCTTCTGTTTGTATATCTAAAACACATGAAATATACTGATATTAATGTAAAGAGACACCAATACATTTGGTTCGATTGTTTCATCTTGGACGCATACTTATTTTTCACAACAACATTTGTTGTTAGTACACTGACCTATATAAAAACCCCAGTCAACACAAAATTCAGTGCAACCTCTGTTGTATCGATACTGACACGGATCTGGGGGGAAGCATACTATGTCGGGCAGCTGCTTTATTGCAGAGCCTATTTATAAATAACAATCATTAGTAAACCACTTGTATATTACTTAAACGAACAACATAATTCTTTTCATTAAAAAAATGGTGGTGTACAAATAAATTATTACCTGGAGTGCGAGCAGAGGAAGTATAACAATGAACATAAGATTTGATGAAGATGACACTGAGAAAAAATGCAATTAAAGTTTTCATAGTAATAGACATTTTTTAGGATATATTTTGTTAAGTATTCTCTGAATTTTGTTATTTTATGAGTTTTTCGTTATTGATTATATATAATACGGAAACATATGTAAAAGGAAAAGTATTTCCTTGGTCAAAGATGAAAAATAATATAACCTTTCTTTTTATTTATATATAGATGAAATGCATTAGCTTTCTCGTATCTATATAGCCATTCTAGGATATTTTCTTAATCTTTTTTATGATATTTTTTAATTTTTTTAATGAGTTTTTCTATTTCTAGCCTGATTATTATCTATATAGTACTCAAACATATACAAAAGAAAAAATTATTTTCTTGGTCAAAGATGAAAATGGATATAACTATAATATATACTAGGTGACTCACCCGTGCATCTGCGCGGGCATGAATTTTTAAAATTAATTAATATTTTGTTATATTTGTTTTAAACATTGTTTGGTTTTTTTTTGCAATTTTTTGTGTTTTAAGATTAAATATAAAATAACATAAATAATTTTAAGTTGTTGTTTTAATTACGATTGTTGTTTTGGATTACTTTATTTCACAATTTTTTTTCTAATTTCATTGATTGTTTTGTTTTTTTTTAATTTACTGTTTGTTTTAAATCTAGTAAATATGATTACTTACGATTAGTTTGATTATTTTTGTTATCTTGACAAAATTTTTATTTTACTAATTAATTCTATGTACATGTATTTGCTTTTTTTTTTGAACTTTTGTAAATCTACTAGTCACTTTAAAATTGAATGCAAAAATTAAGGATTCAATTTAGTGGGTTTAAACCAATTATACCCATTAAAATTGGTTCAGAGCTACATAATTATAAATTGATCCAATAGTTTTCTAAAACAATATATACAAAAACCTAACAATTGAAGAATATAGCTGTTTACGTTTTTCATCGTCAATATTACCAATGTGTGAGAACATATAAATAATTTAGTTGTATATTGTTGTTTTTCATGTTTTACATGTTTTCGGTGTGTGAGTGTGTTGCAAGATCGTTGTTATTTTATAAAATTGCGAGTCTTTAATTGGGTTCATATTCTATCTATATATTAAAATAACTTTATATATATATATATATTAAAATATGATATTTCCATTTTTAGAATATTTCCATTTTTATTAAAAATTTATTTCAGAAAACAAAATTAAAAACTAAAAAAATTCTTTATTTTCGTAATAACGTTTAACTTTATGGTTATAAAAGCACTTTTTAAAAAAAGAATTTTTAGAGATAAAAGTTTCATTATTGCAAAATAAAAAAATAAAGATTCCATTTTATTGAAAGAAAAATAAAATTTAAACCTTTTATTTATTGCAAAACCCGAAATTGCAAAATCATAGGAGTAAAAATTGGAAAATTAATAAAACTAAAATCAAATACCATTATCCTCTTCATTTATTAGAGAATTATCAAATATTAAAATAAAATAGCATTATCTTCTGCATTGTAAAATCAATTATTTTTTGTTAATAATGGCACCTGAATCTATATCATTTCTATATATTAAAACTAGAAAACTGGTCCGCGCCATGCGCGGGCCTTTTCCTTTTTTCCATAAAATTATAGATAAATCTTAAATTTATAAATATTTTTCTCTTAAAAAATGAGTATAATAATTATTTTCCAAATAAAAGAAATAAATATAATTTAAATTATATAAAGATACAAAACAATAACCACCAACTGAAACTCAAATGTTCTGAAACACCTCATTGTAGACAACGTTAATTGTCTTGGACTGTGGCTTACCATTCTCGTCAGTAACCAATATCCTCAACCCTGATCTAGAAGTTACTCTTGAGACGGCGACATACATCTGACCATGGGTAAACACGGGCCTTGGTAGATACAGACCCACCTTTTCTAGCGTCTGCCATTGACTTTTATTTATAGTCATGGCAAATGCTACACAGACTGGAAACTGCTTGCGTCTCATCCTAAAGGGAAATTTTCCTACGGTTGGTGATAGATATATCCGAGGAATCAGAACCCTTTTACCAACCTTATCACCGCTTATCACTTTAGCTCCAATGACATACTCACCCAATGCAGTAATGAGCAACCTTGTTCCATTGCATAAACCTGCGGCGGGATCAATATTTCTAAGCATCATAATAGGTGCACCTACTTTCAAACGCAACTCGTGTTTTGGCAGTCCTGCTACATCAATACTGTTCAGAAACTCCTCGGTAAAGATCATATTGCCAGGATCGTCAAAAACCGAAGGTTCAACACTCTCCGTTGGAACTTCTGATGCCTCGGTGCTATCAAAACCTTGATCCGTTGCATCGATACTATCACAACTCCGGTAGATTTTTTCATCACCTTCCAAACATAAAATAACAAAAAAGAAATGAGAATTCCATAGACCAAAGATCACTCAGAAGTCAGTAATACACATCCAAGAACTTGTACCTGATAACTGCGAGAGCATATAGTCATTTATTATACAGACGTCAGCGTTACGTGGACTCAGTATTGTCCTCTGCTGAAAGAACGCTGGGTCACACTGCTCGGAAAACGAATGTCCATAAACTTCAGCCACAATCGTTTTCACAGGATCGTCACAATCTTTGACCAATAGATCGTCAGGGATTTCGATTTCAGATTCACCTGTATCGTTCTTACCAACGTTACCATCTCCTATATCCATGATCCACTTAGAAAAGGTTCTGAGTTCAGCCATCTCACTGCTATTGTCTCCAGGGTCAAGACGCATATTCCTTGTAAGCCGAAGCACCTTACAGTGAGACCAAAGAACCGATGAATTGAGAGCAGAAAGAACTATCTCTACTCGACCACCATCAGTAACAATCGGCAAGATTTGCCTGAAATCTCCTCCAAAGACGACCACTTTACCACCGAAAGGCTTATCACATTTTAAAATATCACGCATCGTCCTATCAAGAGTCTCAAAACAATCTTTGCTCATCATCAGAGCCTCGTCCCATATTATCAACTCCGTCTCTCTAATCAACTCCGCAAGATGCGAACCGGCTTTGATCGAACACGTCGTAAATTTGTTAACCATTAAAGGGATTCCAAACCTGGAATGAGCTGTCCTACCACCTTGTAACAACAGAGCAGCAATACCACTTGACGCAACATTTAGCACTATACGACCTACAGAACGCAAAGCGGCTCCTAACAAACTCCACAAATACGTCTTTCCGGTACCACCGGAACCATAGACAAAAAACATACGTGCGTCACCACTGCTAACGGCACTCATGACCTCATCATAAACACACTTCTGCTCTGTGTTCACGGTGCTTAGCATATCCAACTGCTTAATCCGTAGCTGTTCCCTATCATAGTTTTTCTCGTCGCGGATGAGAGGATTACGACACGAATTCATTTCGATGTCTTCAGGAAACGGCATGGGTGAAAAATTAGCCAGGGAGGTCCCATTGGAACGTAGAAGATTCTCAATCTCGATCAATCCAGCATTTTTTATCTCAGCTTCCGACATCACACAATCTGTACGATTTTAAACATAAACGACATGTTACAATAGATAATGAAAAATTCTAGACGCCATAACCCAGTTAAAATAAGACTTACGTAGATCTCCGGATTTCTTCTTTCACTAATACAACACGTCATCACACAGATACTGCCAAGTAGCTTCCCAAACCTTTGAAGGAAAGGCAATACTAAACATGGTCAACAGAACCACGAAAAGTCTACGAAGATGCTTCGCAGACACCCACATACTCGCTTCTTCGATGGCATCTATATATTCTTTGTCGTCGTCTAGCAATCCGTAGGCATAGCAAGCCTCCTTGAAAGTTTTATGCAATTTATTCTGTACGGTCTTTATATCGTCGTAACTCTCCGGACCTCTCACTATGTTGAGCAAAAGTCTCAGATAGTAAGCTTCGCCTACAGACATCGGCACATAGGTAACCCTGCCAAGTTGGCGTCGACGCCTCGGTAACCACGCCCTTTCCTTCCTGTTCCATATAAACTTGGACGGGATCTCGGCGTAAGTAAGCAGTTTAGCGTCGGGGTACAACCTATTACACTCCATCCAAGCAATGAATTTCGAGCTGCTGTTGGTCACCCGCCCAAATACCTCTTCAGCGGGATCATTTTCATTGTATATCACCAATTGCTGACTGGGCAAATGAAACGGGAGTTTCGTAACAGGCATCGAACGATAGTGAATCGGATAAGACAGAATCCTCCACGTAGACTCGCACGCTGAAATGTACCTATAAGAAGCCGGAGAATTCTTGTATTATACGGAAGCTAATAAACATAACATAGATGCACGTTGTCGATAAACTAACCTGCAACTGAAATGTTTTTTAATCTCATCTTCAGCGCTGTCCCCTTCGACAGTTGCTCGAACGTAATCAGAACCTTTGTGAGTGTATTTAAAGAGGTACTTGACTGAACGCGACTGAACACACCATTCGACGTTAATGTGAGCCCTATAACGAAGAGATAAATCTCTATTATACGGGACCACGTAACCGTTGTCACAGTCGAATCCGTTTTTTGAAACAAACCTTTGATCTTCTCGTCTTCTATAAATAGGGTACCCAGCATCGTCTATTTTCGTGACTGGACTGAACTGTCTTGGAAAATATTTGGTGCACCTTCCATCAGCCATACACACATTTTTCCTATTAACGGCACCACACGGTCCATGAATCATCACATCTCCAACAACCTCGTAAAGATATGGGTCTAACTCTTTATCGGGTATCTCTGCACATATTATCTGGTCAATCTTCTCGGCGGTAGGAAGCTTATGGTCTCCTCTTATGAAAAGGACTATGTGAGCATGGGGTAGACCTCTCTTCTGAAACTCGATCGTATATATAACTGAAACCAGGCACACATCGAAAATAAGTTATATCACATTCCGATCATGACCATCCCTGATAGCCAATAAAAAAGTTTATAAGCCGAAACCACCAATCAAATAGTACATACCAGAGTTAGCGACACCCAATACATGTTTTTTCCTCAGCTGGTGTATGAGATCGTCTAATTTCATCTTGAAAACCCGGCAGCACAGATCTGGTCTGTCCTCGGGCTTCAAATTATGTCTCTTTAGATGCCTAGTAATCTTTGGCCATTTTGGGTTGCACGTAAACGTTATGAAAATATCAGGAAACCCCATGTACTTGCACGTAGTCATCGCATCCAAATAATGTTGCAGCATATATCTCGTACCACCGGTGTAAGAAGAAGGTATCACAATCCTCTTACCCTTCCGCGAAAGATCAGTCCCACCTTTGTCTACAGTTTTCTTTATCACATCGTAACTCTCAGAGCGAAGGTTGCTTTGGTTAAACCATATGTAGCACAACCTATTAGTTTCTACCATTGTGTATGCATCCACCAGAAACTGCTGATACAACCTCCCAGCATTAGGATGATAGGTGATTCTCCATATCTCTCTTGTATCCGAAAAGCGAAGAACTCCCTCATAGTAATATGCAGCCTCTTCCTTCCAGTCTTGTCGACAAATCCAATGTCGATACCAAGCCTAAATCCATCCTCCCCGTACGGAAACAGCAATGGATATTGCAAAGGCAAATACGCGGGATGCAACTCGCTGATCCTGTGCAATTTTCCTGATCGAGTCTCGATAACGATATCACGTGTCTGCACTCCCACATCAAAATCTCCAGGTATCAGAGCAGCTACTTCACTCGCTGTCGGTATATTAAAATTACGTCCATCCATTTCTCTATCACTCTTTAATATCAACCGCACATTTTTGAGCTCTCTGTTATGCTGAAACCTGTCCCGTGCGGATCTCAACGCCCTGACGTGAGGATTGTGTTTGTCCAACATTTTCTGAATTTTTAGGACAATCGACTCTTTGAGTCCAGAAGTATCTCCAACCCTCCTGTTTTAAAAAAAAAACGATAGGGTTTAAAACACTAAAACGAACAAATATTTATGTGGATAAAGATCCTACACGAAATTTAAAAGAAAACAACTACCCGAATGCAGCGATTCTGTTAGACGTTTCGTGTGCGGTATCGTGAATATACAGCTGTAAAAACGCTGGTTTTTCTCCAGGAGATGGTAAAAGATCACCTATCGAGTGAAAATTTTCTCCACAAAGCTGAAACAAATAAGGCCCTTTATAACCGTTTATAGAATAATTCACGTTTCCACCCAACGACGTGAAAGAGAACATCATATTATACGACCGTATGTGTTCACGAAAACACGTCCTTCTATCGCCTTCGTTGTACAACAGAGCCAGTAGAGACTTTGGTGGACTTTTAAGCAGCGGAAGCACGACTTTACCCTGACCACAACACACCGAGAATACGGCTTTACGTGCGGTGTTTTGTTTAGCCAGCCGTTCTGCAAACCACATGTAAGACTTACAGTTGTCACACACGTATATGGGATCACCATCGTCGTAGTACCCTAATCCAATATAAATCGGTTGATCAGAAACAATCATATTAGCACACATAATAGACAGAGAAGTCACATAATCTGGATAGACTACCTGAGCTCACCAACCCTGGTTTAACAGTCTTCAATATGTCTGTCCTTAAAATAGGTTCTTGTGCAGGGCCCTCGCTGTCTCTGGCCACTTTAACCCTTTTACCTCTCCTAGATTTAACCTGTCCATGTCCTCGATTTTCTGCATTCTCGATATCTGATTCCGAACTACCACCATCATCGTCTTCTGGTTCGGAACCGCTTGCAACAAAACACATGAACTCTTCCGCGTTGATAGAGGAGGCCAGCAGATCTACGATAATTTAAGAAAGTCAACTATTCGGATAGCAGTTCGTTACTCCAAGACGTTACCACACATCCAAAACAAATTAAAGAACTAACCCATGTGACGTTTCAGAGCTCTCTTCTCTCTGAGGATCATAGTTCGTTTGTATCTTGCAATTCGACTCGCCGCACGCGCCCTCGACCGAGGTGAGTCTGGTTCATCGGTAACCTGAATACCAATATCATCACCTCCTATATCTCTGGCAGGTACACTCCGCGGAGCATACCGTCACTTCTTGCATTAACGCCTACATTTGAATAAAATATATTAACACAAATTATATGAGCAACAACATAACATCACTAAAACATAGCAATAAAACACTCACGTATCTTTAAATCTGGGACTGTAACAGGTATCGTCTTTTTCTTTCTGGGTGAATAACTGCGCTTATAAGAATATGGCCTCATCATCAAAGTGTCAATGACGTGAGTAGTCTATGTGCAACACACGATAAGCCTAGCTCAGTAGAAAAGTCTTATATATTCATGAGATCTACCAGTTCCGAAAAAGTATACATGATATTAATATGGCAGATTAAATTATTTACTCGATAAGTTTACAAAAATACTACACACGATTTGGAAAATTTCGTCAAGCCAATATCTTTACATTTTTTACGTTTATACCTAAAGTAAGTCATACAGACACCGCATCTAAATATATTTAAGTTTATCAATATATGCTGACATTTATCGAAAGGCATATTCCTAAAAAGTCATATTTCTATTTATCGATATTTTAAAAACATATAAACATATGACCTAGACAGCAACACAACGGACATAAACGACTGCTATATAATTATCATTTTATATATACATTAGATTACCACATCCCGATATTTTAGTTATAGACTCTTGAGCAAAGCCCATGTAGTAATTCCTAGAATTTGGCCGCGATAAGAATTTGGAACCCAGAGCCGATCCATAAAAAAACGGCAATTTTACGGTCTTTTTGAACAAAACGAAGCTCAAAATTATTCCATAGATACTCGGTATTACCCAATATTTTGAATCACGGTATTCGAAAACAAAACAACTGTGTGATTCGGGGGACACAAAGTAACATTGCTTAGAACTAAGAACACTATCGGTAAATTAAAACCAGTGTCGTAGCAGCACCAACCCGGGTATAATAGAGTCCTATCATGTATAAACATCGCACACACGACCTCAAGCTCTACTCTCCAAAGAATTTCTGAAGGCGGTGACCTCAGCGAACGGTGGGTCTAACAGAACTTGCGTGCACTCGTAAGCAGTCGTAGCAATCGATGTTACTAGCAAACTCATTCCATACAAATTCAATACTCACTAAGTTATAAGCAAAGATATGTATAAAATCACGTAAAAGTTCATCCTACGAAAAATACCTCTCCGGACAGTTATCCTCGCAAACCTAAACACGCAGACGATGATGTTCTCTCGCCGGCAAGCTATTTCTCGGAGTAGAGATTCAGCATAACCGCCGCTCAAACAGCACAATAGACGACATCCTCTGTAAAATTACATTCAGAAGTTTTAAGACATCATCCAATACGTAGATACAGCCTAAAACCAAACATTACCTGTCGTTTTCGATGTAAAATCGCACGATCTTTCGTTTCGAAAATCCAAGCGACTCAATTCGATCGTTAGAATTTCCAACATCGACCAACCTTCCCATAAGAGCCGAAACTCACACTGTCAAAACTTATATTTAATGGGGGCTCGAAAATTCTATTTATAAAGAACTAAAGACCGAAAATGAAAAAAGATGAAAAAAAAGGAGATTTTATTGATATTTTCCGAAAGTACAATGGAATTAGCAAAAGCTTAATAGTCTTAAATTGCTAAAACTCCTAATACTCGGATCTGGGATGGATTTAACCTTTACATGAGCGTACATATATATACTGGCAATCCTAGGAGGCTAAGACTTCAGATTTCCGATGTGGGACTTTGTCCTTCCTTTCCAGCCGCCGACTTAAGCTTTTCGGGCCCGATTTCCGGCCCGAGAGTCTTCCGTGATCCGTCCGCGCGTTCTGACCCAAATCCGGCCCGCCGATGAATAGTGATCCGTGAATAGTAATCCGAATCTCGGTTTAAGCTCAATTCGATCTTTCGGTTAACCTTGTCTCGGGATGAATAGTGTTTTTTTTAACGGTTTTTCCCGCGTGAATAGTGTCCCGAGCGTTTTACGACTTCTGAGATTTGAACCGCCCGTTTTTTGTTTGAACTTCCAGCCGCCGGTTTCGGTGTTGATGGCCAGCCGCCGGTTCCTCTAGCTCGTGTGCTCGGCGACTGGTCCACGGACGGCTGGACGTTCGTCACGGTCCTTCGGGGAATGTTTACGGACGTCTTTGGAGTCAGAACATGCAAAGGATGATCCTCGGGTCGGTCTGGGCACGATGGTCGGTCGACTGGACGATGTTCGGGTAATGAGTCTTGTCTTGAGAAACGATCGTGTGCATGTGATGATGATCCGGCGGCCGGCCTTATCCCAGCCGCCGGTTGGTATGTGATGAAGATCCGGCGGCTGGCCTTATCCCAGCCGCCGGCCATGGACGCATAAGGATCCGGCGGCTGGCACTTGTCCCGGCCGCCGGTCATGGACGTGTGATGATCCGGCGGCTGGCACTTGTCCCGGACGCCGGTCATGGTCGTGTGAAGATCCGGCGGCTGGCACTTGTCCCGGCCGCCGTTCATGGCGTGTGACGATCCGGCGGCTGGCACTTGTCCCGGCGCCGGTCATGGACGTGTGACGATCCGACGGCTGGCACTTGTCCCGGCCGCCGTTCAAGGACGTGTGACGATCCGGCGGCTAGCACTTGTCCCGGCCGCCGGTCGTGGACGTGTGATGATCCGGCGGCTGGCACTTGTCCCGGACGCGGTGATGGACCAAGACGATCCGGCGGCCGGCTTATCCCGGCCGTCGGTCGTGGATCAACGAAGACCGGCGGCTGGCCTTATCCCAGCCGCCGGCCGTGGGGTGTAAGAAGACCCGGCGGTGGCCTTGTCCCAGCCGCCGGTTGATGTCTTGGACGGATCGTGGGCAGTTTGCCTTAGCTTGTCCGTTCCATGTTCGGGATAAGTTCCATTGATCACGACCTTGACTTCTCGTTCCGTCATCTTCGAGGAGGGGATTTCGACCCCAACAGTTAGCCCCCCAGCTCTTCGTTCTCGTAGTCCAGGACGATGAGCTTTAAGCTGAGGTTTTATCGGGATTGATCGAAACGGGAAATTTCTTTTCGTATGAAAGACTCGTGGGCGGTCGGCTCGGAATTGGAAAGACTCAATTCCTTTTCGAACTAGGACTCGAACCGTCCGACTATATATATGGACCCTTCCTTCTTCTTTTTCCTCACGAGTTCTTTTCTTGTCGAGGCGCTTTCTGTTTTTTAAGATAATGGTTAGGCAATCTTTTCGCGAGAGGAGGCAGATGGAGAAGAAGAGTGAAGTGAAAAACTCGGGAAGGATTCTAAGGATAAGACGGCGGGCGGTCCATCAGGATCGGGATTGACGGACGGTAGTCGAGCCGTCCCTCCATCCGAGTGGCCTGCGGATAAGTTGGCGGTATCCACCGTTGTGGTCACTCCTCTGAAGAAGGAAGCTATTCTTGAACGAAGTATCGCGAGGCGTTGCCCAAGGATAAAGCGGCGGCTGGCGGGATCACCTACGGTCTGAATGATGAAGACAACCGGTTGCGCCAAAAGCAGGCGGATTGCCTTGCTGACCCCGGAGTGAAAAACTCTCCTCCGAGGCTCGGCGCACAGGTCCTTCGCCAGGGTTGCTTTTCCTGAGGCTGTTTGTAAAAATCGTCGTCAGTCCGCTATGAGTTTTTCGGTGATCACGGATGCTAGTTCAGGTTTCCTTCTTGTGATAGTCTGGATGAGCCTGAGAAGTACGAGGATATGGCCTTGAGCGGGATGAAGGTTTATCCATTCTTGACTTTTCTCTTTCTTCTCCCCTTTTTTTTTTTTTTTTTTTATATACTGACACTTCCCTGTTATTATTTCAGTTCATGTCTTCCGTGAACAAGTGTATCAGCACGTATGATGCTTCTGTCCGTGGAATCCGCAAGCGTGCTGAGGAAGCTAGGGAGGATGCTCGGTGGTGAGGAGGAAACTTAACGAACTTGAAGCGACGTCTTCGCATCGGGTCAAATCGCTCGAGAAAGAGCTTGCTTCGTTACGTGCGGAGAGATCAGTGGCGTTGCAGTTAAGACCCGTCAAGAGGCAAAGATGCGCGTCATGCTAAGGAAGTACAGGCTTTGAAGGATCAGATGGCCAGTGTAAAAGCGGCGCGCAATTCGAAGGTGCAACGGGCTACGCGGATGGCCGCAAGGCTTCCGTTGCCAAATTCCCGGCTTCTTGGATGCGCTGAAAGAAGACCTTGGATTTTTGTCTGAGGCAAGGAATCAGGACGTAGATTGGCTCAGATAGAGAGTAATGTTGAACTTGTCGCTTTGCTACAAGGGACTGATCCTCCCACCTGGACGAGGAGAAGGTGAAATTGTCCACATGGATGAACGAGTTCGATAAATCTGCAGTTCGGTTTGATGATGTGATTGCTCGAATCCATGGGAAGATCGATTCTCAGTTTAGTCCAGCCCA